>JAULBM010224501.1:0-28099 GCA_032357055.1 Geukensia granosissima
AAAAAAATCTTCTCCTCTGAAACTGCTCAGCGAATTTGGACCAAACTTTGGTGGAATGGTCCTTGGGTGGTCCTCTTCCAAAATTGTGTCCGATGGCCACGCCCGCCATCCAAGATGGCCGCCAGGCTAAAAATAGAAAATAGGGGGAATGAACATAAAAAAATCTTCTCCTCTGAAACTGCTCAGCTGATTTGGACCAAACATTGGTTGAATGGTCCTTGGGTGGTCCTCTTACAAAATTGTGTCCGATAGCCACATCCTTTATCCAAGATGGCCGCCAGGCTAAAAATAGAAAATAAGGGGAATGAACATTAAAAAATCTTCTCCTCTGAAATCGCTCAGCCAAATTGGAGCAAACTTTAGTGGAAAGGTCCTTGGGTGGTCCCCTTTCAAAATTGTGTCCGATAGCCACACCCTCCATTCAGGATGACCGCCAGGCTAAAAATAGAAAAGAGAGGGGATGAAATTTAAAAATCTTCTCAACTGAAACCACTTAGCCAATTTGGACCAAACTTTGATGGGATGGTCCTTGGGTAGTCCCTTTCCAAAATTTTGGTCCCCTTTTCAAAATTGGGTCTGATAGCCACAACTACCAACCAGGTTGCCATACTCAAACTTAGTTGTACTATGAATTTAATGAGTAGAAGTCACAGGATTAAACATTTGAAGAAGCCTGACTTTACATATGAGTTTGGGGAAATTTTCTTTTTAGTTATGCAGAATTCGTCAAAATCGGATTAAAATCAAGAAACATCAAATATATATATATGAATTTTTTACTGGAATCGCGATATTCAGGTTCGGGGTCGGGTCCGAGTTACAAATCTTAGCGTTACCCGAGGAAGTGTCGTTTCCGGTTTGCCAGCATGTGAGTGTTGTGATGAAATAATTCAGTGTACATTAAAACGCAAAATATGAGCAAGATAACTGTTATTGTAGGTGCAAAATGTGTCCAAGCAAGAAATTAATGACCACAATTGATAACGATACAAATACAAAACTCAAAATCGTTCCTCGTACGAATGAAAGTAAATTCGCAGGTATAAATTCGGAACTTGCTTTGTCGCACGTGTTGTAACACATGAACATGGTTAGTTATGAGAAATAGAATTGGATTCGTGTAGTCATATTGGCATTTGTATTTTACAAATGTTCCAGACAAATTTTCTCTTTTTTTCAGAGTTATGCTTTTCTCCCGTGAATCCTGTTTTAGGCCTAAAAGTAAAAAATAAATCATTTGATTTGGTACCGGTTTCCTTCCCAACCTATTTTTGAATTTGATTCTGAAACCTAATTCACTATGCCATTTTTCAACAAGCTCTGTTAAAGTCAAAACATTTGTTTCATACAGTCTATGCAAAAATTATATAAAATTTCACGGGTATTTATTCAAGTTGTTAAAATCAACATATAATATATAAAATTCAAGTCTTTTTTTTTGCCCAACTGACCGTACCTAAACTGGTTACCATTTATTTTTTTTACTCAACTTCACAGTCTAGAATTTTACTCCAGTGACCTGGATATTACTCCTTACGACCTTATTGACACCACTCAACAATGTGTTTCTTTTGTTTCGTCAAAATATCTTCTGGTCAGGGAGCAGTTTTCGCCAAGCAGCTATTTTGCCATCTGTAATTTTTGTAACACAATCAGAACATTAAATCAGTATTTTAGTAGTCGAAATTGAAGAACACACTGTCATCTATTGTCTTCTATATTTTTAAAATTTCATTTGAAAAATCTGTGAATGTTTTCGATATGAAAATATATGGTGGCTAGAACTACTTGCCTGGCGAGATCTACTCTTCCACCAGTACATTGTGACATAAATTCTGCACCGGAATTTGTATAAAATGCATTAACGCGGACTGGACTTAGTCTGTACTTCTTGTATAGATACAGAATATAGTGAGTAATATGTATATGTGATTATGAATGAATGTTAATAAAGATTGGGGAATAACAACGGCATCAATAAGTGCCTGCGTCCCAGTATGAATTCAATAAAGATTGGGATTCAACCTAGCAAATTGTTAGGTCCCATGCATGATATGTGAGGGGGAATGTTTAACATTTAAACACATTATACTCTGTATCACTAGATTTTGAACAAAGGTTTTTGAAAACTATAAATTTATTACACTTTCGGACAGCATAAATGAAACTTATCTTGAAAGATTTAATAAATCGAAATTTCAAACAACAATTGTTTCTTCGGTGCGTTACTTGGATCAAATGCTAGACGGTTTTTAAAAATTCTACGGAGATTTGTAATGCAATGTGTCAGCTTCATCACGCCATTAAGCCCCGCCCACTACTCAAAGGGAGAGTACATTTCGAGCTTGGCTCATATCCAGGTTACCGCGATGTGACTTCGTGTTGAAAATTACCAAGTAAATAGGTGAGGAGCACGTGCCACATCAAATTAACTTCTCCTTGCCGATTTTTACTGAAGTATTTACGATAAATGTACAATTGGAAAACTCCGTATGTTTTGATTTTTGGGTCCTATATTTTATAGAAGTCGCCAATACACATGATTTTTTTTTCTGATTGGGAAAATCATTTTTCTTTTGCTAAATCTAAAAAAGAATATATAAATACAAGGTTAAGGCATTTGAAATAAGTTTTATTGGACAAGAATATTACCGACACAGACTATAGTTAACCTGTTGTGACCATTTCATAACATGAAAGCAGGTGCAACCTGTAAAGCAAGCAAAATTTTCATCATCTGTGCATATGTCCTGGATTGATATGAATTGATTTATGACTTCATCTGAGTAAATGCAATGTAGAGTATCCTTTTTTTTTCAACAAGTGATTTGCCAATTGCATTTTGGATTTAATCTGTACTCAATTCGTATATTTTTTTACTGTTGAAGTTGTGAAAAGTTCGATATTAAAGCTCTAACTGTTATTTGATGGCTTATTAACCAGTATCCTTGTAGAGTATCATATCTATAAATAGAAACAAGAAGTATATATATCTGATGCTACATTTGTATCAGAGGTTACAGGAATGCCAATTTCAAAAGGTTTTACATAGCTTCATACATGAAATTTTCACACATTGTTCTCTATGTTTCTTTTTTGTCCCCCACCACAACACGGAGCAGGGGACATGGAAATGCTGGTGTCCATCCGTCCGACTTGTGAATGCTATCACACCTGCATTTCTCGCTGAATTTTTACGAAATTCATATCAGAGGTAAACACCAACAATATCTAGGACGAGTTTGAAAACTATGACTGATCGATCATTTTTATGGGAGTTATGTCTCTTGGACTTGTAAATTTTTTTTGAAATTTCCTTGTGAACACAATCAAACCGACATATCTCACTGCATTTTAATGAAATTTACATCAGAGGTTTAGATCAATAACATCTTAAACGAGTTTGAAAACCAGAACCATTCGATCATTTTTTGTTTGAGTTATGGCCCTTGGACTTGTAAAAATTTTTGAAAATTTCCTTGTGAATGCAATCACGCCTACATTTCTCATGATAGATCAACAATATCTTGGACAAATAGGAAAACCAGAACCGATTGATTATTTTTATTGGAGTTATGGTCCTTTGACTTGTAAATTACCCCTGAATTCATTTTTAACCAAATTTTTTAAAGCCTTACATTTACTAAATAACATCTTATCCGATCTATCCCAAATTTTAACACAGCACATGTACTTAGATTAATAAATCCTGGTTCCTGTTTATTTTAATGCCCCTGTCCTTAGGCGAAGGGAACATAAAGTTTTACCAAGGTTATATGTACGTTCTCTGTCCATACATCCGTTATGTAAAATTGTTGTCAAAGATATCTCGGCTTTTGTATGTTGGATTGATTTGATATTTGGTCTGAAGCTTTATCTGACAAGGTGAATTGTACCATATCTCCCCATTTCAGGTCCCTCATATGTTTACTTCCTGTTTGCCTATATCTTGATTGAATTGTCGGTACATTGTTACTGTAAAATTTTTGTCAACGTTCTCAGCCTGTGTATGTAAGATTGATTTGATATTTTGTCTGAAGCTTTATCAGAGTGAGTACAGTACTGTGTCTCCCCATTTTAGGTATGTTGTTTAATACTTCCTGTTTGCCCACATTTTGATTGAATTCTCTGTACATCGTTACTTTAAAAATTTTGTTAAAGATTTCTTGGCTTGTGTATGTTGGATTTATTTGATATTTTGTCAGAAGCTTTATCAAAGTATATTGTAAATTGTACTGTGTTTCCTCTTTTCAGATCTGTCATATGTTTACTTTCTGTTTGGGGGGCATCTGTGTCTCATAGACAGGTTTTCTCTCTGTTTGTTAAATTTCAACAAACTGTTACAGAGTGATGGTACTTTGACTTCTCAAAACTCTACATATTTTTTTCCAGGTTGTACACAAAGTAAAAAAACATCATATTAATACAGTTTATCTCAAATTTTATCACAATTAATGATCAGATAGACATTTTAATACTGCTTCCCATTCATTGACAATGCCTGGTTTCTTTCGGTTTTAATATAATTTTAATTTGCCATTCTAGAATAATTGGACTTAAATTGTTCTTGTTCCACAGTTGTGTGATTCGGATTGTTAAACATATTGAAAACACAACTGATTGTGGACCAATATTAAATAGGAATAAGCAGAAGCATCTGCATTTACAAAGCAAACTTTGCTCTTGTTGGAAATTGAATCTTTGAATTATATGTAAAATATATATACTTATTAAGACAGATAGTCATGATGATGTGATAGAAAATGTACAATGATGACTTGAATTTAGTAGGTACAATAAAGCACACCAATTAAAGGCGCAAGCAGGTCTAGTAGCCGCTCGACTCCGTCCTTCTGTCCGTCCGTCCGTCCAAAAGACGTCATACACTAACTCAAAAATGCCTTATTCGATTTATCCCAAAGTTTAACACAATATTAAGACCAATAATGTGAGGCTCCCTTTCGATTTTTTTTAAATTTCAACGAGTCGTTCCGGAGTTACGGGACTTTAATCGCTAAGAAAACGTTACTTTTTCACATGTTGTACACTAACTCATAAACGCCTTATTCGATTTATCCCAAATTTTAACACAATGTTAAGACCAATAATGCCCGGCTCCCTTTCGATTTTTTTTTATATTTCAACGAGTCGTTCCGGAGTTACGGGACTTTAATTGCTAAAAAACGTTACTTTTTCACATGTCGTACACTAACTCAAAAACGCCTTATTCGATTTATCCCAAATTTTAACACAATGTTAAGACCAATAATGCCCGGCTCCCTTTCGAATTTTTTTAAATTTCAACAAGTCGTTCCGGAGTTACGGGACTTTAATCGCTAAGAAAACGTTACTTTTTCACATGTTGTACACTAACTCACAAACGCCTTATTCGATTTATCCCAAATTTTAACACAATTGTTAGACCAATAATGCCGGGTTCCCTTTCGATTTTTTTTAAATTTCAACTAGTTGTTCTGGAGTTACGGGACTTTAATTGCCAAAAAAATCGACATTTTTTTCACATGTCGTACACTAACTCTAAATGCCTTATCTGTTTTATTCCAAATTTTAACACAATATTTAGACAAATAATACCTGGCCCCCTATTGATTTTTATTAAATTTCAATAAGTTATTCCGGAGTTATGAGACTTTAATTGCTAAAAAATCGACATTTTTCACATGTTGTTCACTAACTCGATAATGTTAAGTGTAACAATATTGATTTCCATTTATAAATTTCTAATGAATAAGCGCAACTGATTATGCTGGAATTCCTTTGCACCTATATTCCCTACGAATGACCGCGAGCGACGCAAATCCAGAGCCAACTTTGCTCTAGTTGTGTCACATCCACAATGGTCTAATGATAGATATTTAAAGAAAAACAAGCTGATTTGCTTAGTTTTGTTTAGAAAATTCAAAGAAATACAGGATCAAATGTGTTGTTTTAACAAAGTTTATTTTTTGTTATGTATTTTCAGATTGATGTATAAACATGCCTCGTAAGCGTGGATGGAAACTAGCAGAGTCCAAACTTGGAACCCTTAACCCGAAGAAAAGGAGACAGACGGACTTGACTGGGGATACTGGCCCCGGGGATAGAAATATCCCCTCTAACAGTACTCAGAATGACTCTGACTGCCAGTCCAAACTGGCGGGGGATCCTGTCCTCCTGAACAACAGGACTGGAATTTTTCTGAACAAATCACTTGATAAACCACTTGATATACCACTTGATAAACCACTTGGAAAACCACTTGAAAGTTTTCGCAATGATTCTCACCATAGAAGCCTTCGGGCTCCAAATACTTCTCACAAAAGCCTTTTGGCACCAAATAATACCCAAAATAGTTTCATCAAGGCCAAAAATAGTTTTAATAAAAGTCAAAAGTCAGTTTGTAATAGTGATGCAGAAATTCTTCCATATAATGCTATTTATATGAAATTTGGCACATTTGACCAGTATGATGAAAGATTTGACAAAGAAACCAGAGGCAATCAGTGCACTTGTAATGCACTAGTCTTCTTGTCTGTGTGCTCTCATAAAGATGATGCACGATTAGTTGATCCTGATAAAGTCTTACTCGTTGGCAATGACCTTTACAAAAACACAGCTCATGAACTTAAAAGGAAAGGCAAATTTAAAAATTTTCTTTTCAACTTGGATGAAATTCCAACTTTGTTTGAAATTCCTGAGGGAAAGTACAAAGTTTGCAAAAAAGACATTTTATTTGGCTCTGCAGTGCATACTGATGATACAAATGAATTTTTAACTCTCCAACAATGTCTTTCTGAAGCTTTTATCTTGCATAACACAGTTCTTATTATGATAGGTAAAATTTGTTCAGGAGTTTTCTGTTCTCAAAATAAATATTTCTTCTTTGATTCCCACTCTCATGGAAAGTCTGGATTGTGTGATGAATTTTCTTCAGGCACATCTATTATTATTGGATTTAAGGATATAGACGACCTTGTGAATTATCTATATGCATTCTATACAAGCATGTTTATAAGTTTGCAGGACCAGTTTGAGATTTTACCACTACAAATTACTGTTAATGATACAGCCTCAATTTTACAGCAACAAATGAAAAACTATTTTGCTTATCAAGAACAAAGAAATCCTGAAAAGACAACTGAGTCTTGCCAAGTGTTAACAAAATCAAGGTCAATGTATTTTAAGCTTTATAAACAGAAAAGAAGAAGAGATCCATTGTTTAGAGGTAAAGAACAGATAAAAGAACTCAATGCAAAAAGAGAAGCTAGACAAGACAAAGAGTTTAAGAACAAAGAGGCAGATGACAAAAGAACAGCTAGACAAGATCCTGTATTCAGAGGAAAAGAAAAGGTATTGGAACTGAATGCTAAAAGAACAGCTAGACAAGATCCTGTATTTAGAGGGAAAGAAAAGTTGCAAGAACTTTGTGCAAAAAGAGAAGCAAGAGAAGACGAAGAGTTTAAGAACAAAGAGGCAGATGACAAAAGAACAGCTAGACAAGATCCTGTATTTAGAGGGAAAGAAAAGTTAAAAGAACTCCATGCAAAAAGGGAAGCTAGGGAAGACGAAGAATTTAAGAAAAAAGAGGCAGATGACAAAAGAACAGCAAGACAAGATCCTGTATTTAGAGGGAAAGAAAGGCTGCAAGAACTTTGTGCGAAAAGGGAAGCTAGGGAAGAGAAAGAGTTTAAGAACAAAGAAGCAGATGAAAAAAGAACAGCTAGACAAGATCCTGTATTCAGAGGAAAAGAAAAAGCATTAGAACTGAATGCTAAAAGAACAGCTAGACAAGATCCTGTATTCAGAGGAAAAGAAAAAGCATTAGAACTGGATGCTAAAAGAACAGCTAGACAAGATCCTGTATTCAGAGGAAAAGAAAAAGCATTGGAATTGAATGCTAAAAGAACAGCTAGACAAGATCCTGTATTCAGAGGAAAAGAAAAGATATTAGGACTGAATTCTAAGAAAGAAGCTAGAAAAAGTGAAGAACAAAGAAGTCAAGATGCCCAGTTTAAAAGAAATGCTCGTAACGATAAAGAATATGTTCAAATTGAAACGGCAAAAGATTTGGAAAGGAAAAGACAAGACAGGTTAGATCCAGATGTATTAGCAAAAGAGCGTCTGTCAAAACAAACATCGAGAAACAAAAATAGATCAAAGGACACAGTATACAATAAATTGGTAAAAAGAGATAAACGAAAAGACCAATCTTTTGTTCAGCATGAAAGCTCACTTAAAAAAAAGTCAGTTTCTGGATCACATTTGATTGACTGTATTAGAAAATTTGAAGAAAAAATGTCTGTTGGTCCAATATATATTTGCTGTAGTTGTCATCAGACTTGGTTTTCTGATTCTGTAGTTAATGCAAACACAATAAAGTCATCTAGTCTTGCAATGGTAACTTTATGTGTAACAAATTTAAAGTCTGTGGACGGGAAACAATGGATATGTCATACATGCTTAAATGCATTAAAAGCTAATAAAATTCCACGCCTTTCCATTGCAAACAAAATGGGATTTCCCAAAAAAGTAAAAGAATTAGATCTGTATCCGCTGGAAGAAAGACTTATATCTTTGAGAATCCCTTTCATGCAAATACGCCAACTCCCAAGAGGTGGACAGTTGTCTGTAAAAGGAAATGTCGTCAATGTTCCTGTAGATGTACAACCAACTATCAACTCTCTTCCACGTAATATTGATCAGTCTGGTACAATATCTGTAAAACTCAAGAAAAAACTTGCATTCAAGTCGTGTGATTTCAGTGAAAATGTTAGACCTTTGGCTGTAATTTGTGCCTTACATTATCTGATGAGAGGAAGTGAATTGTACAAGACATCTGGTATACATGTAGATAATCAGTGGGTTCAGGAAGTAGAAAATGTAATGTCAACAGGTGCCATTGATGCAGAAGCAGAGCAGTCAAATGACACTCAAAAAGATAATAACAATGACAACAAAGAAGATGATGATTCAGATAATTTCAGTGAGGTAGATGAATCTGATTTACATGTTGGTAACACTGATACACTGCTTGATGAGGTCTGTGAGGAAAATAGCCATACATTTGATAAAGAATATACTTTTGCACCAGGTGAAGGACAGCATCCTCTCAGTTTGTACTATGATGAAGATGCAGAATACTTATCATTTCCTACCATTTTCTGTGGACAAAGGAGACCTGACAATAAAGAGAGAACTGTTAAAGTGCATTATACAGACATAGTAAAATGGGAGTTGAGATCAATGGATAGAAGGGTTGCACAGTCTGTTCCAAATATCTTTTTTAAGCTAAAAAAGATACAATTAAAGAACATATCAGATAAAGTTCACCTAGCATTAAGACGATGCAAATCTGATGGAAAGCAATATACTGCAAAAGATATTTTAAATCCGTCAACTGTGAATCAGCTTGTTAGACTTGATGAAGGCTACTACATCCTCAGAACCTTGCGAAACTCCCCTGTATATCTTGAAAAAAAGAAGAAAGACTTGTTTGCAATGATCAGACAACTTGGATTACCAAAGTGGTTTGGATCCTTTTCTTCAGCAGACACTAGATGGAATGAGTTGTTAAGAGTGCTTGGAAAATTGAATGATGGTAAAGATTACAGTGACTCGGATTTAGAAAATATGAGTTGGCAGGATAAAACTCGGCTAGTCCAAAAAGACCCAGTAACCTGTTCTCGTTTTTTTGACTATCGTGTACAGCAGTTCATTAAAATCATATTGAAGAGTGAACACAATCCTATTGGAAAGATAACAGACTTTTTTTACAGAGTAGAATTCCAGCAACGAGGCTCACCTCATATTCATATTTTGATATGGATAGAAAGTGCACCAACTTACAAACAAGACTCAAATGAGGATATTGTTAGCTATATTGACCAGTATGTTTCATGTGCCAATGTACCAGAACTGAAAAATCTTATAGACTTACAAATACATAAACATGCTAAAACATGCAGAAAAAGAGGTAACCCAGTATGTCGTTTTGGCTTCCCACTACCACCTTTTAGAAAAACTGTTATATTAGAACCTCTTGAAACAGATGTAGACAACTACAAAGCCATTTATAAAGAAGTTCAAAAGAAAATAGACTCTCTGTCAGATTTAGAAAACGTTGAACATATGACTTTCGAAAAGTTTTTGACAGAAGTACTAGAAATGAGTGAGGAAGAATATATTAAAGTGATTCGCAGTAATTTGAATGGTCCAAAAGTGTTTTTGCAAAGAAGGCCTAGTGAAGTAAGAATCAATCCATATATGAAAATTGTGTTGTCAGCTTGGAAAGCAAATCATGATTTACAATTTGTTTTGGATCCTTATGCTTGTGCTATCTATATTGTGTCATACATAAGCAAATCCCAGAAGGGAATGAGTGCTTTGTTAGACCAGGCTGCAAAAGAAGCAAGACAGGGAAATTTAGATTTGAAGCGCCAGGTTCGACACATTGGTAACTACTTCACAAATTCTGTGGAAACATGCGCACAAGAAGCTATTTATCTGTTGCTGCAAATGCCATTGACAAAGGCTACTAGACAAGTTGTGTTTATTAATACATCTCCTAGCGAAAAAAGGACATTTTTACTGAAAACAACATCTACCTTAGAAAAAATGTCCCCAGATTCAACTGACATTGAGGCAGAAAATGATATTAAAAGATACTCAAACAGACCTAAGGCTCTCGAAAATTGGTGTCTTGCTGACTACATTTCACAATTGGAGGTAACATTTCCAAAGAAGCAATCCTCAAGTGAAGGTCTTGATGAAACTGGAGAAGCCTCTGAAAATGAATTTGAACATGATGATGAAGATGCTCTCATAGATGATAGCACTGATAGAATTAATATAGAATTAAAGAATGGAGTAACCATAAAGCAGAGGAAGTCCTACAGAGTCATAAGGTATGTTCGATTTAACAAGAAGAATGACCCTGAAAACTTCTACAGAGAACGACTAATGCTATTCTATCCATGGAGAAATGAAACAAATTTAAAATGTAAACATGAAACTTATGACCAAATGTACAAGACTGTTAGCCGGTTTGTGGAGCAAAAAGCCAAGCAATATGAGCATAATGCTGAAGAATTGGACAAGGCTCAGGAACAAGCAGAACATGATTGCAATCAGTTTGATGAATTAGCACCAGGCACCCAACAGACAGAACTTGAAGACATTGAAGAAGGCTCAACTGATGCTTATCAGTATGTACATTTCAACCCAGAACGCCCTGCCAACCAAACAACCTATGATATTTCTGGAGAACTTGGAATGTCTCATGTTGCGGTAGAATTATCCACTCATGCAAAAAGAATAAAAGATGATGACTACTCAGACTTAATTAGATGTTTAAATATCAAGCAGAGAGAATTCTTCATACATGTCATAACATGGATTAAAACAAAACAAGAACCTATTTATGCATTTTTGACAGGTGGTGCTGGAGTAGGAAAATCAGTTGTTGTAAAAGCAATTTTTCAATCATTACACAGGTACCTATGTTCAACAGAAGGTGAAGATCCAGACAATATAAGAATACTTCTATGTGCACCAACAGGGAAAGCTGCCTATAATATAAATGGTGTAACAATTCATAATGCCTTTCAGATACAGCCAAGCAAAGGATTCAACCAGTCGTTGTCTTGTGATGTTCTGAACACACTTCGTACTAAATACAGAAATTTATCAGTTATTATGATTGATGAAATTTCTATGGTAGGAAATAGAATGTTCTCCCTTCTTGACACCCGTTTAAAAAAATCAAGGGAAGTAATGAACATTTTGGAGGAGTCAGCTTGATAGCAATAGGGGATTTTTTCCAACTGAAGCCAGTTTTTGATGGTTGGATATTTGAGGATCAAAGCAAAGGGATCACTGCACTTGCCCCAAATCTTTGGAAGGACTTGTTTACAGTGCACGAATTAACTGAAATAATGAGGCAAAAAGATGACATTGAATTTGCTCAACTTTTGAATAGGT
Source organism: Geukensia granosissima (assembly GCA_032357055.1). Taxonomy (NCBI): domain Eukaryota; kingdom Metazoa; phylum Mollusca; class Bivalvia; order Mytilida; family Mytilidae; genus Geukensia; species Geukensia granosissima. The sequence goes on from JAULBM010224501.1 coordinate 11,980, forward strand.
TGCGTGTTAATGAACTAACAGAAAATGATGTAGCTCTTTTGAATACACGTAATATCACTACAATGGATCAAAATTATCCATCAACAACCACCCATTTGTTTAGGGAAAACGCACTAGTTGATAATTTTAATGTACAGTATATATCACAGTTGACATCAGAAAAGGTGGAGGTACTATCAGTTGATACTATTAGTGCTGATGTATCAGAGAGCATAAAAAAGAAATTAATCAGCAGTTTACCAAAAAACCAGTCAGACACTGCAAATCTTGCAAGGGTTGTGGAACTAGCAATAGGTATGAAATATGATTTAACTGCAAATATTAATGTTGATGACGGGTTAACAAACGGATCATCTTGTGAAGTAGAACTGTTAGAATACAAAACTAACACACCAAGACCAAGTATTGTATGGGTGAAGTTTACAGATGACAAAATTGGTTCAAATACAAGACAAAAGTACAGACATTTGTATAATGACAAAGTTGACAAATCATGGACTCCAATTTTTGATATCAAACGATCATTTGTGTATAGATTTAAAACTTTTGACAGAATTCAGTTCCCACTTAGACCGTCAGCTGGAAAGACCATCCATAAATCACAGGGTGACACTTTAGATAGAGTAGTTGTAAATCTTGGTTCCAAATCTAGAGCAACGGTTCCCCACATTCATTATGTGGCTCTCAGTAGAGTGAGATCTTTGTCTGGGTTACACATTGTAGATATGGACTTGAGCAAAGTTTCTGTTTCAAACAATGTTAGAGAAGAACTAAAAAGATTAAGATCAGAACGCACTTTGAAACTTTGCTTTAATCCTCTATATACAATAGATGACAGATTCTTCAAATTTGTTTTCAATAATACAAGATCTCTCCATGCTCATATAAAAGATGTACAATCTGACCCGAATATTTTAGATGCTGATGTCATTGGATTGGCTGAAACAAGACTTATAACGAATGATTCATATGAACAATATGACTTGCAAGGATACAATTTTTACAGGACGGACCAAGAACAAGTTGATTACAGAAGAAGGCCTCCACATGGACTTGCTCTATATGTAAGAGACAACCTAATAGTTGAAGACATTAGAGATTTTTCTTGCCCCGACTTTGAATTTGTTACTGCGGATATTGTTGGCAGTAAAGAATGTATTCAAGTTGTTGTTATTTACAAGTCCCCCAAATGCAAATTTCAAGATTTTAAAGATTTCTGCCTTAATGAACTTATGCCATGTATCAGTGTCAAACATTCTAATCTGCTTATAATGGGCGACTTCAATTTTGATATCCAGAAAAATGATTCTTCCTCTTTCTTGGGCTTCATGGAACAAACCTTTCACTGCAATCAAATAGTAACAAAACAGACAACTGACTATGGCACCACATTGGACTTAGTTTTCATCAACCCAGATGTTATAGTAATATCAGATGTATTAGAAGCGTACTGGTCAGATCATAATATTGTATATACAGCTGTAGATTTATCTTAAAGTGATCTTGCAGTCTAAACCCACCAGTATATTATTTTGTACATACCACATTGCATTGTGCAATGTGTTATGTACAAATTGAGTGGTTGTGCATTCTTGTTGGGTTGCCACTCAACTATGTTTCCATGTCAAATGGAACCCCCCTTAAACATAAACAAAACATCATTTGTGCATCTTTAAAATGAATTAAGATGCATTGAAAGTTGTCTAAGATTACATATTCTTTAATAAAAATAATGTGATATGAAGATTTTTGAATCATTTTGATTATAGTTTTTTAGCCTATAAGTTTTTAGTCTATAGGATAATTTTCTCTTTTTAAATTTGATTGGGTATATAGTTCTCATACATGTAAATTCATATTATCTTATCTTTCTGAATCTTTGTTATCTTAGGCAACTTTCAAACCAATGCTTTAAAAAAAATCATTCTTAAGTATTATGTACATATTCGTATAGTGTATTCGATATGTAAAATTGTCAGGTATAAATGAAACATACTGCTCATGTTAACATTTTAGAATGTTTTAGTGTATAAAATCTGTAGTAATATGCCAATGATAATACTTTCATAGACATTTGAATATCGGTTTTAGCCAATATTTTCTTCACTATTATCTGTATACTTGTGCAAAGTATTTGAAATATGTTATTATTTTATTTCAATGAAAGCAATTATCATTGTGATCAAGTTATGACAAAAATTTGACGATTAACTAAATTTTCCACATACAATTCAGATACCATATATTATGATGCAAACTTTTATTATAAAGTTGAATATTAACAATACTATAGACTATAATCATGTCAATGTAACAGATCATTATAAATCTAAGAAGTTTTCCATGCTTCAGACTGTATTGTAGTGCTTGAATATTCTTCACAACAGACAAAAAATTATAATGCTTGATAAACAATATGTTGCACACACAATGTAATGGTAGATTTTAATAATGCAGACTTAAATACATTTGTACTGAATAATAAGTATATAGCACTAAATGTGAACTATGGTACAAACTATATGCCATACTAGTCATGTTAACATATACTAGGTTTCAGCAATGTAATTCATTATTTATATGTAAATATACAGTATAAACATATAAATTTGTTTCAAGCCTACATTCTCTTCACAATAGTATATGAAAATTGCTGTGCAAATGAATTACCTCTAATTGTTATATCGATTTGTATAATTATTTTATCTTAAATGGAAACTATTAATCAATATAATCAAATTATGGGACTATTAATCAATATAATCAAATTATGGGACAAAATTTGACTATTTTAAAGATAAACTTTTTAAATGAATATCAGAAATAACTGTTTAACATACAATTATGATAGAATATATTACAATGGGAAATTTAGGCAATGCTGCCAAGTGTATCTAAATATTGACAAAAATACAGCCTAAAATTAAATGCTATATATGAATGCTGCAGACTATTATAATACTAAGCAGCTTTCTATGCTTCAAACTTTATTGTTGTACTTGAATGTTCTTTACAAAAGACAAGAAACTATAATGCTTGATGAAAATATGCTGCATAAGAAACTGCACTCTGTAGCTGTTAAAATAATTATTTTAGACTGCATGTTAAAGCTACTAAATGTAAACAATAATGTAAATTACATGCATTTTCCATATTATTCTGATATTATGCTCCACATAATTAACTATGATGCAGACTCAAGTTGGACACAACTATATCAAATGTTGAATACTACTTTGCAAACTGTGTTGATATGTGTGATATTAACAAGCCAAACTGAAAACTGTAGATTTCCAGGATAATAACTGTGCTTCCAACATTACTAAAGTGCTAGATATTAACTATGCTTCATACTACTTTATAGGTTGGATATTTACCATCTTGCAAATTACATTATAATGCTGACTACTGATATTGCTGTAATTGAAATGGATTTTCTAGTATAGAACTTTAACTTTGCTACAGTTAGACTTGTTCACATGTGTGATATCAATTAATGTTGATATTAAAACCTCAATATGATGTGTCGCTTATTAGAGAACACAATGGTATATTAGTTAACTTAAGGAAGTATAAAAAAAATTGTAGTTATTTGACTAAAACTTCACCAGAAAATACATGTTATTTAAAAACGTATTACTGAACAGTTATTTGACTAAAACTTCACCAGAAAATACATGTTATTTAAAAACGTAATTACTGAACATTTTCCTGAAGTTTATATCATATTTGATTTAATTCCTTTCACTACATGTATTTGTATTTTATCATTTATTTTCATATACTGAAATGTAAATATTTACAATAAATGTAAAATCATTGTTACGTTGCAGTACTATTTTGTACTTTATGTTATAGAATTTATTTTTCATACCTGTTTTGAATACAATTATTTTCATGCTGAATATTGTTTATGACTTGACTATAATTTACTGTACAATAAATGGATAAAAGATCTGCTTTCAGTTTTAATTGCAAGCCTGTTTTGTCAGTTGGTTTTTCCACTAAGAATAGTATCGAATGATCTCACCCTTCACCCAAAGTGAATTATTTAGTTTATCATAGTATCCTTAAGGTAGTTAGGTGCACCTAGTTTCTCATGGCATCTTGTCATCATCATTGAAAAGTATGACTTTCCTGTTCTACTTAATTTTTATTTCAATGTTGCTAAATTGGTTCATTTCAAAATTGCATAGAATAACCTTAAACAACAATAAAATTTGCAAACAAAATTTGATATGAGATCCCATAAAAAATTCTTTTTATAAATCTCTATATCAATGAAGTGGCTGTACTTGATTTAACAAGGGATCTCCTGGAAAACCATATATGTAGATACAGATAGAGCACACTCTACCCACAAGAATAAAGAAATTAACAAATCTAGAGGTCCCCACAAGGCCTTCAACAAGGATGGAATCCCACTCCTTGTGAAAAGCTCTAAATCGCCACACTAATATAAAACGTGTACATGTAAAATATGACTGCTCTCACTTGAATATACAACATGCGATATATCAAACACAATATGTCCTAAGATTTAATACTGTGTTGTCACTAATCGTTAGGAAAAAACAAGATAGCTGCAATGCCAAATTAATATCTGTGTAAGGTGACGATAAGTGTATCAATATCGGTAGCCACAAAAACCAGTTTTAAAGTCTTGGCTACAATGGCCGATGTATGCAAATAAGCAATACGGCCAGATTTTGCCATATGACAAATATAAAAGCTTGGCTCATATATTTGGTTTATATATTAGTTGCATGATTGTTCAATAATTGTCATCTGACATTCACAGCAATATCACAGTTGACTGACAATTTTCAAATTTAAATGTTTTTTACAACATCTTATATACATGTATCAACATTATTTGGTTTAAAACATTCGTTGATTGTTACTCGCTTATTAAGTCGACATCGTCACTTTATATGCGAGACTGTTTTGTGTCTCCACACTTGTTATGTAAAATATAAACTGCGCATGAAAATATTTTCCTGTCACGCGCTGCGACAAAAAATAGTCCCCATTGCAACTTAAATTATCACATAATTCTGTGGGGCTTCTCATTACTGGTTGCAATATCTGTTGCTAAAGCGTCATTGATTTTGTTTTCATTACAAGTTTTGTGTATTCAAAAATGTTGAATTTATTTAATTATTGCATCATTAACCAGGGACTATATTATACCGATCACTCCGCCATTTTCCCGCGTTTAAAGATCCCGTGCAAATCGATACAAGATGGCTAAGAGAAACGCTGCTGATGATGACAATTGCTTAATTGGCTATCTTCACAACATTTCTACCGTTACAACTTCAAGTAATGGAAAAACAAAATACTTTACTGGATCATTTCAAGCTTCAAAGACCGACGTGAAAAGACTCGTGGCCTTCCAGGCAGAGAAGCATGCAAAATTTTCGGCAGCAGCCCAAATGTCTTCACCTATCAAATTGACTGGTTCAAAACTCAGCCCGGGGAGAAATGGTCAGCTAGAAATTATATGTGACAAGAAGACCAATTTGGAAGTAATGATAGATGATCTACCCTTCAAAAAGCAAAAACTTTCAGAACCAAACCACACAACTGAAGCCAAAGATTTGGCTGCCTTGACAACAGACAAGATGAGGGTATGTTTTAAAATTCTTGTTTAATTCCTAAGCATGTTAGTGCTTTATGTCGTAAATTGAATTACTTTGATTGTCCACTCCTGTTAATGTTAAGCAGGAGCCTCTGGGCGAATCGGAACTAAACAGGAGGCGTTAAAACCGATGTAAAAACATGGAGGGACGGACCACTTAACTTGAAAAGTGTTGTTTTTTTAATTTGCTACTTTCTACTTCCTAATTGACAGAAAAATCCTGCATTGCAAGATATAGTTGCCAGCCAGCTACAAACTTCCATTTTCCCAGACTTCTTCGAACCTTCAAGTTTAATTTACTTTTGTTGTGTTTTGTTCGATCAGTTTCGTCAACAGATGTCGAATCACAGATCGGCAACCTGCGACTGTCGATTCAATAATCTTACGAATTGCTTAATTTTAACAAAGTTAATTATATGCATAATAGTTAAATAGAGCAACGATTGTTTTTCAAGTTTCGGTTTGCAATTTTATTAACAAAAAAGCTTGATTATTTATAGATTTTTTGTATTTATATTTCTCAAGAATTTTATTTGCTAGAAGAACAATTTTAAGGGTCGACGTCAATAAAAAAAGAAGCACAGGAAATAAGAAAAACAAATTAAATTTGCCATGCAATGACTTGATTGATAAATTAATATTTATATTATTTACAAACATACAGCCAATTCAACTAACAGACTTTTCTTTAAGATACCAGTCGTTTAACAGACAAAATTACAAATACATGTAGCCAATATCTGACCATAGTATTGTTAATCACAATTGAAAAAATATTACAAAAATTACGGCATTTTGTCATTTACTATCTCCAGTGTACATTTTCAATGCATTTCAAATGATTCATATTTACTTGATACATGTATATCATTTTTTCCAGGCAACCGTATATGTAAAGATGCTTAAATTTCTGGAACCACAGAAAATGACGCCCAGTAAGTATGGCCTAAAGACAACAAGAACCGGAGTCATTGCAGATAACACCAAAGCACTTAAAATCACTCTCTGGCAGAAGTCTGTAGATGCTGTAGAAGAAGACAAGTTCTACAAGATTGCAAACATAGTCACAAATCTGTACAACGATGAAATCTGGATAAATACAACAGCAGATACAACCATTAGTGAAATTGAACCATACTTAGATGTAGTAGATGGAAACGAATTAATACAACCATCAACAGCTCAAATTCAAATTGCACAGGTTTCTGTCTCACAAAATAGCAAGTGTTCCAATTTGAAATGCAACAAATCAGTTAAGCTTGATCCAGTAAATTTAGATCCTACAATCAGATGTCCGCATTGTCAAATGAAACAAAAAGTGATCAACCTAAAGAAGACAACAACAGTCCAAATAAACACAAAAAACCAGTCTTACTACCTAGATAATTATGCATTGGAAGAGTTCCTGACAAATGAAAACAAGATGGTCCTTTTAAACGATGCTGACCGTATGGAAGATTTCCTCCTTGAAGTTGAAAACTTCAGCATTGGATACAAACACAATACCAATTACATTGTTCAAATTTCACGTCGTTAGGAAGTTGACATGTAATACAACAACAAATTCCAAAAGATAAAAAACGTTAATCGTATGATTTTAATTTGATTAACTTAACATGTTAAGTTCAAAACTACTATGACAAAGACTGTTCGAGTTTTTTACGGGTTTAATACTGGTTTAAAGTTATTTTATCTTGTACGACTAGTATTAGAAAAATGAAAAGTACAACAATATATCTGTATATTCATTTACAGACTTGATTTTAAGAGCATTGTTTGTTGATTGTATGCCATGGTTTTAATTACATTTACAAATGTATGTTCCAGGTGTTAACTTGATAGCATGTTGGTACGTTTTTATGGTCAAGTTTTACTTAACATTTTGCTGTAAACATTTGTCAAAGTAATTACAGATAACACTGTAAATATTGTTTTACAATTTAGATAGAGTAGATCTTTTCAACATACATTGACTAATGAAAACAATATAGATTTTGAGCAATACTATATTGAATCAGAAATATTATTGGAACTGCATAATAAAAACAAGCCATTTTTATTTAAATTATTTTCCTGCACACCAAAGTTTTTCATATTAAACCTTCAAACTTTAAGGAAATTAATTTATTCAATCAAAACCACCTACAGTACAGTAAATGTGTTACCATGATAATTCGACGTAATAGTGGTACCACTCTTTGGTAAAACTGCTGTAATTTTTGTCCTTTACATATTTCATAATTTCTCTTGTTATAAGTTAAGTCACTGTCAACACTGTATTAGCACTTTTTAATTTAAAAGTATGTTATATAAACAGAAATATTATTACAGCAGCACCATCAAAAGAGTGATAACACTATCACAGCCAATCATATAACAGTGACACCTTTTCTGTACTGTACAACAAATTTGATTATGAAATGTACATTTAATGTTAAGGAATGTATATTTGCATTTGGTTTACATACAGCAGGATTTCAATTAGCATAAACCTATCTTTATTATTGCTATTACATTCATGTTATTTTTACGACTACAGACATAATTTTTTTGTGTGTATCTGTTGAAACCTTAAAATCCAGAGATGATTTTACTTGATCTTTTAAACTAATTTCTGCCATTGTTTTTGTGTTCATTTTTCAAAGATAACAATGTTATATAGATACACACTTTGAGCTTTTGAAAAAACAGATACATAAAATTACATTTTCAAGCTCATTTATACATTCTTGTTTATATCAAAACTTGTTTCATAATGATAAAGGTGCAATGAATAATGCATTTTAATTGTTCGTATTACTAAAAAGAACAAACTCTGAAACGGTAAAATGAAAGATAATTGGATTAAATATTGAAAAGTGTATATTTAAAGACCCTATAAGAAAGTTCTATCAAATATATTTTGAGTTTTTTCTTGTATCTGATCCAAGAATTTCAATTGCACTTGATGTCATAGAGGACAACTACAATACAGAAAGAGACATACCGTGATGGAATCACTGTGATAGTGCTGTCACACTTTAAAAGTAGTACTCAATATTTTTTTTTTCCTTTTTGAGATACTCTATTTTCCTTATTTCTTTTGTATTTGATAGTGTTTATGTTTACCATTTTAATGTAGCAATATTATTAATTTGTCTAAACAGAAAAAAACATTGAGTACCACTCTTAGAATGGGACATCACAATCGCCAAGAATGATTCATCACGGTATGTCTCTTTCTGTACTGTGCATGTAATTCCTAACCAAAGGGGCCCTGTTTCCCACTTGATTTGATTGACTTAAGTGAAATCCTGCATGGATGCAATATATTTTGTAAAACAATGTATATAATTGTTTTATTTTGTACATGTTGTATCTGTTTTCAACATATTTGATTTTTGCTGTTGAGACCTTGAAATCAAGAGATGATTTTTTTTTTTTTTTTAATTTCTGTTTTCTATTTTTTGTGTGCCATTTCATTATATATTAGTTTAAACAGAAACTAGACTTGTGTAAAAAAAAATAATTGGTTTCCTCTAACCCATCTGCGTCATTCTTTAGGTGCCTTGTCCTAACTTTTAAATGCCATTTAAAGACAAAATAAGCGCCTATTTTCCATACATTGAACCTATAGTTAATGTGGATCTTTCTTAACAAAGATCTGTCAAATATAGTTAAGTTTTAAAGTAAACCTTCATTGGTATATCCAAAACTAATACTGAATAATATTATATCTTAAAAAAAATAAAACATTGAAATTTTCCATTCAGCAATAAAAAATATAATTCAAGAAATTCCTGCCTGCCCGGTAATACTTTTTCTCCATGTTAATAGAGGAAACCAACAATCATTTTCTTTGGTTTTAAAGAAACACACTGCAATATATATAACTGTTAAAACAGAAATGTACCAAACATCACCTTACTTGATAGTCAAATAATTCAAACAAATAAAAACATCTTTTTGAACTTATAAACATTTATGTACATATATATATATATATGTTTTAAAATAAAAATCTACTGCAATTTTCAACTGTATTACTTCATTTTCAGTGATGAGTTAGTTACCTCATCTTACCCCAAAAAATCACAAGTCGGTTAATTGATGTTTACATAATTCATTGTCATTGGATGAACCAATATAAAAGATATATGTTTGTTTGCTTATTTGAAAACCAGAAAGAACACACCAATCCAACTTTGTTTAACTTTGGACCCTTTGGAACATTTAATCACATGAAAACACCACAAACATCAAGACCAGTTGAACTGATGTTTGCATAACAATGCAAATCTTCGTATGCATTTTAAACATGTTGAATTTTTTTGCCAATGGTAATTCCAAAATGGTTGCCACAACCAATCATTGTTTAACATTTGACCCTATTGCTAATCAAAAGCTTTAAAACTTAGACTCGTTACTTAAATAGCTAATTATTGAAAGGAACTCTTCATAGCTTTTAGTTTGCCCCTACGAATTAGAGAAGGACTATTGGAGTACCCCAAGTGTCCCCGTCTGCCTCCGCAATCACATCTCCGTAACTAAAAGGCTTACAATAGTAATTTTTAGTTCACCTCTACGAAGTACAGGAAGACTATTGGAGTACCCCCGACGTCCGCATCCAGGCCTCAGTAACTAAAAGGCTTACAAAAGTAATTTGTAATAATAGGTATGCTCCATCTCCGTTGTGCAGGAAAATTGAGGTCACATGACCCATATTTCATGCTTGAATGACTTTGTTAAAAAAACTGCAGAGTTGATTTACTTTCTGTTGGACCTACCATCATGTACAGTAGCATGATGTGTGGATGCATCTTTCGGAGTCTGTCAGCATACCATCCATGATTGGTCACTTTGACCTACATTTTTATGCTTCATTGACTCCAATATCAAGTTAAGGTCAAACCTGATTTCTTACTGTGAGTCTTACCATCATATAGCTTGGTGTGTGGATGTATCATCATGAGTCTGTCCGCATCCTACCCAAAATGGGTCACTGACCTACATTTCATGCTTCATTGATCTTAGTTCAAGTTGATGTCCAACCGGATTTCTTACATACTGTAGATCATACCATCATGTAGCCTGGTATGTTGATGTGTCTTTGGAAGTATGTCAATCCCATCCAAAAAAGGTCACTGTGACCTACATTTCACGCCTCAATGAACCAAGTTCAACTCAGGTCCAACCTGATTTCTAACTGTGGGTCATACCATCATGGAACTTGGTATGTAGATGCGTCTTTTGAAGTGTGTCAGCATCACACCCTTAAAAGGTCGGTTTGACCTGCATTTTAGGCTTCATTGAACCTAGCTCAAGTTTAGGTCGGACCTGATTTCTTACTTACTTTGAGTCATGTCATGTAGCTTGGTGTGTGAATGCATCTCGGGAAGTGTGTCAGCATCCCACCAAGAAAAGGTCACTTTGACTTACTTTTCACGCTTCATTGAACCTTGTTCAATGTTAGGTCAGACCTGATTAGTTACTTTCTGTGAGTTATACGATCATCTAGTTTGGTGTGTAAATACTTTTGGGGGAGTTTCATTGCATCTTTTTCAAAATAGGTAAATTTGATCTACATTTCTTGCTTCAATGTTCTTGGTTAAAGTTCATGTCCAACTTGATTTTATAAGTGAAGTGATAAGGATCCGATGTAGTTGAGTTATTTTTACAGACATACACATGCATGACTGCTTATTCTTATAGATTCCAGTTGCAAGACGAGGCAAATTTTGAAGGCGGTGGCTGCATCCTCCGGTTGGTATATAGGTATGCCCATGCTCCAGCTCCATGATGTTTAAAATTGAGGTCACATGACCCATACTTCATGGTTGAATGACTTTGTTAAAAAAAAGTGCAGAAGTAATTTCTTTCTTTTTGTTGGCAATACCATCATGTAACATGATGAATGGATGCATCTTTGGAAGTCTGTTAGCATCCCACCCATGATTGGTCAATTTGACCTACATTTCATGCTTCATTGACTCCTATTTCAAGTTTATGTCCCACCTGATTTTTTACGTAATGATATGTAGCTTGGTGTGTTGATGCCTCTTGGTGAGTGTCATCCTATCCATAAAAGGTCACTGACCTACATTTCACGCATCATTATTAAGTTCAAGTTAAGGTCAGACCTGATTCCCTTCTGAATGTGAATCATGCCATCATGTAGCTTAGGCCTAAAAAAAAAATAAATGTTTGGTTCTGGTTTCATGGTTTGAAAAAAAGGTAGGGTAGGCAATTTATTTTTTTTAATTTTCTGATATTTTTTACATAGACTTTACAAGGCAGATGTTTTGACTTAAACTGTGCTTGTCGAAATATAACAGAAAATGCAATAAAAAAATTAGGTTTCCCCCTCAAAAATACGTAGGATAGGGAAACCCCAACCAATCGATTTATTTTTTTAGGCCTTAGTGTAATGTGTCAGCATCCCACCTCAAAAAGGTCAATTTGACTTACATTTCACACTTCATTGAACTTAAAATAAAAGGATAGTAGACAACAACACCTGTTCATTGAACTTAGTTCAAGTTTAGGTCAAACCTGATTTCTTACTTTCTGTGAGTTATACCATCATGTAGCTTGGAGTGTGGATGCTTGTGGAGGAGTCTTTCAGCACCTTTTCAAAATAGGCCCGTTTGACCAACATTTCTTGCTACAATATCTTTGGTTTAAGTTCATATCCAACTTGATTGTGTAAGTGAAGTAGTAAGAATCAAACGTAATAAAGGTAGTTTTACAGGCATACACATAAGACTACTAATTCTTTAACATATTATGGTTGTCGAAAAACAGGTGAGCGATTACAGGCTCCGGGGAGCCTCTGGTTCTTCGTCACTTTGGCAACGGAGTACAGTTATTCCATTGATTATTAAATATCAAAATAACTCAACTCTCATTGTAATCCTTTAATCTCTATACTATTATTGTGGAATTTTGGAGATATTGTGATTGCCATCAATCTTCCATCCATTCTATTTATCAGTTCTTCTATCAGCACACTTTTTTGTGACTTTTTGGTCAACAAATGAAAGGAATTCAATTCATTTATAACACAACATTTCGATCCATCATATGTTTTTTTTTTGGACATTCCCTTCTAAACGAGTTAAAATTGGAATCACATCTTTACCTATATTGACAGCTTCACTATGAGAAAATGGAGAAACCACACTGTATTTTTAAGAATTTGATTTTTGTTTCCCATTAAAATCTACTTTTGTAATGGTCCGTTGTGTTTAAGTGTAATAAATCAACACTGATTTCTGTGCTTGTCTTTGTTGTGTGTTTTTTTTTACCTCTGATTCTTGTCTACTGATGAAAAGCTTTTCATATGTGCTTTCTGGTATCTTTACATTAGTTTTACACATAAAGAATTTAACTACAACCTATGTGGTCACTAGTGAAAAAATGTAGTAGGTTACACATTCAAAAACATATAATGCTTGAGTGGTCTTGTTAAAGCGCACTCATCTCATTTGTGAATTTATTGTGTTTGATCCCGAGCAAGGATAAATCAAAGTAAATCATTAAATCTACTTAAAGCTTCTCTGCTAAACAATGGGTATTTAGGTGTAAGTTTAGGGAAAATTGTAAAACTTGGTTATTTCTAGACCTAATGCTGTTCTGAACTTGAACCATCACCAGACAAAAGCAGCTCAAATTTGTTATCAGAAAAAAAGATTAACATATGTTTTTTGGTGTTTTGTCATACAAAAGAATGTTTCTTAGGACATTGTCACAAGCAGGGTATTTAGCTTTCCAATCACTATTGGTTACTCATTTTTAAAAGATGTTGATTTTATATATATTTATAATTGTGCAGCCTATCATTATTCTGATGATGTGTAATATGCAAAAATATGTATATATAAGGTCCAAATACATTGCAAAATCTGGATTATAAATAATAAATAAACCACATATACATCTGAAATGTAAAAATAACATTTTTGTACTGACAAAATTGGTCTTTCCTCTAAAAGATTCAAACTGTTGCTTCTATGACATCGGTGACATCACTGCCTAAACTGTTCCCAGCACCCTAGACCACTAGGCAAGATCTGCTGCATAAAATAAAGCAGAACTTTTCCAACTCAGCATAGTCTAGAGATAGATTGTGAAACATGCAGTAGATATATTCTTTAAAGAATGTTTGCACATAACATAAAGAATGACAGTAAGATTGCAGAATTTTAATTTTTTTTTATGACCCCAACCAAACAACCAAAGGGGCCTGATGAATCAAATTTTTACTACATAAATTGTTTTTCTATAATTTGGGTTTCTTTTAAATTTTTCAATGAATGATACCTTATTGTTATAATGTTGCTTAATGTGTCTCCAGTTTACCTTACAAATTTGGGTTTACTTCTGTCATTTCATGGTCACATAGAGTGTTTAGATTCAATAATATATTTTTCTCTCTTTACTTAATGTGTGAGATTTGGTAATCCCTTAGCAGCCTTTTTCTGTCTGTACACCATCTTGTACACATTTGACTGCAGCATTGATTAAAACCAATTATGATCCAAATGCTGCCAAAGTGCTGATCTGTCATGAAAAATACTAGCCATCGGAGGACTAGGATTAATAAAGAAGCCTATTGGAAATATTAATAATATAAACAACTTCCAGAGAACAAGTAAAACAGTTAAGGCCAAACATGGTGTTGATCTTTCTTTTGAATTGCTTACAAGATGGGTTACTTAGGTGTCAATCCATCATCCAACATGGCTGATAGCAGGGGACATTATGAATTTAACATTGGACCCTTTAAAATAACCCTGAATAGATTGTAAGCAGACATGTTGAGTATGTTTCCTATTGGTTGTTGATGAAGTGTTATTACTTTGGACTTTGGTGATGATCTTTTATTGAAGTTGGTCACCAGCCAGGAACTCAATTTTACGAACAATCCTGTGCACTTCTTCTAGAAAACCATTTAATGAATCAAAACAAATGTGCTGAGAATGTTACTTTTGAGATGCTGATTGAATGTTTTGATTTTGATGCCCATCTGTCATCCAAGATGGCTGCCAGAGGTTGAAGTAGTTTAACATAGGACTATATTGGAAATATCAACATTTGAAGTTCCCTTTATGCATGAAAAAAGAACTAACATGATGTAAATGTTCCTAAAAAGCTACTGAATTGTTTCACTTTTGGCCATAAAATATCCAATCTTTTCATGCCTTCATGTGGTATTCAGTTTCCATCAGCTCAATTGGATTTTTTTATTTTAAAGACAATGATCTAAAACAAAACCTTTTTTGTGGGAGGAGTACAAAATTTTTTTAAGGAAAATTGAATCTACATTCTGTTAAGTAGGGTATTTATACGTATAAATCTTAAAAACCTGTCATACACCTATGTATTATATAACTTATAGTACTTTAACTTTTTTAAAATAAAATAGATTACCAGTAATATATGAAATATGTTAATAATTATTTAGACAGATTTCAGGGCTTGGCTTCTTTTTTGCCTGTTTTGGCATTATATATTTAGAAATCAAAGGCATCATTATAAACTGGCTGTTTTATAATTTCAGCAAGATATCATCATATTAGAAGTCAGACATTTTGATGGTAAGTCAGTCACACTATTATAGGAATGTCAATCACCTTATCTTTCAATGTAATTGAGAGTCTGTAGTTTTATATAGACATATATGGATATACTGAAATATAAAGATGCTAAGATCATAATACATTGTCAAAACAAAGACATATAAAGTGACATGGAAGTAGGAGTTTAATTTTGACTGGTGGATGGCTGTCTTTATAACATCATGCCATACTTCTATTTTAATATTTTTATAGCGTAGCCAATGAAGATTAATCTAGAAAAGCACTTTGTAATTTTATAAAAATTTCAAATGAAGAATGGGTTGCCATCTTTCCAGCAATTATTCTTTCCTTAATTTTTATGAATCACTTATTGATGGTTTATGTGTTTTTGTTTTGGTCTATCAGGCAGCTATGATGATATGAAAAAATTATCATTTGTTCCATTGTTTTTCAATGTCATAAGGAAGACGAGGTCAGTGACGTCAATAACAGATAATTGTTGGTCATCTTTTGTAAATCTCTGATATCCATTACAACTTAAAAATCTCGATGGATATTATGGATCTCCTAAAGAGGATCAACAGTAATCTATAATTATATAAATAATATTTGGGACTGAAAAGCAGTTGTAACTATGGTACAATGTATGGCTGCTGTATGTTACCTTTACACTCTCTTTTTAAAACCATCTACCAAGATCTACCAAGTACATTTAAAAATCGTCCACCAAGTAATTTAAAATTCATCTACCAAGTACATTTAAAGTCATCTACCAAGTACATTTAAAATCATCTACAAAGTACATTTAAAATCATCTACCAAGTACATTTAAAATCATCATTTAAGGAGGTAGACTCATGTAAAGGGACATAACTCTTATAAATCTTAAGTACGTTTGTGTTAACCATTTTTATAA
>JAULBM010224502.1:0-17109 GCA_032357055.1 Geukensia granosissima
TGGCAGTCTAAAAGTCCCTTTCTTACCGGTCCTTTTGTTACAGTCTACATATTGATTTAACTTTGCTAACTTGTTTCCGTCCTGAATATGCATGAAATATTTGCCACTGGACGTTAAACAACAATCAATCAATCTGGCTGCTGGAAAAAATCCGAGCATAGAAACTTTAGAAGAGTTAGGGATTATATTCAAATTTTTATTATCTTTGAATTCCATGCTCAGATTTTAAACTGGACAAATTTTAAAGGTTTCAGAGCAAGTTGACCTTTAATTACCTCTTTCCATATATTGCAGTAATCTTGACTGTTAAAATATGCCGATATAGGCTTATCAAGTAGGCAATAATTTGCCCTTTGCAGAATCATAGAAATCAAAATATTTAAATATTTAATCTTAAAATGAATGAGAAAAAAAACAGGACGAAAACCTGAGAACTCAACAAAAGCTTCTTTTTTTCGAAACCTTGTCACCCAAAATATCATCCACTATCGTTTTAGCAGATTAAATGTCCGGACTCTGGAAACGACAAATAAGCACTACCCTGGGTCGGGACCAACCCAAAAGAAGCTTTCAAGTTTGAAGCAAGATGCTTTAGTTTGGGTGGCGAGGAACGCAGTAAAACGTCAAAAGTCACGAGAAAAAGTCAGTAACATTCTACATGAGAAAATATCATAAAATAATTGAAAAATATTGATTCGATGAATGTATTATTACAGAGGGACTCTTAGTTTATCGATTAGTCGGTTCTTACTCCGCAATTTTTCCAGTGGCAGTCTAAGAGTCCCTCCCTTACCGGTCCCTTTGTTACAGTCTACATATTGATTTATTGTTTGCTAACTTGTTTCCATCCTGAATATGCATGAAATATTTACTACTGGACGTTAAACAACAACAATCAATCAATCAATCAATCTCAAGATTTTCAGATAATCCCTAGTTGGACAATAGAAATTTTTTTAAGTCCCTAACTAAACAATACCTATTGTGTTCATTCAATGGATCAGTTGGTGTTGCAAAATTTAAATCTCTTTCATCACCACCAACTCATAGAGTGGAAAATTAACACTCGATCTTCTGTAAAAATACCGTAAAGAAGAAATAATGGCTTGCATTTTTTGTTTTGGATGAAATTGTGGTATTAAAAAAATGTGTTTTCAGTAATGCTACATACAACGACTGCTAGCTGTCATAACCTTTATAGACTGGTTCTCATTCCATTTTCGCAATAATAAAATCCTCCAAGTGATATCTATGAAATATGGCAAATGAAATAATTATTAGGTGAAAAAAGGTTAAGCCTTATAATCATTTGTCATTGCCACTGAAATCATTATTGAAAAGCAATTGTACAGAAAAATCCACACAAACAACAATAACTATGACTAAGTATAATTGAGTATCTACCTCCTTAGTTCACCATTATTCATATAATGGTGGAAATATAAACAAAATTTTTAAAAAATTACTGAAAATTGTTTTTGCAAAGAAATTAAATAGATTTTAAAAAATGATTGAAATTTGTAAATGAATTATGATATAGGGAAATTATATAGATCTTTGAGCATTTAAATATGTACTAATGTAAATTTTATGAAGTTTTTGTGAACATTTGGAATTTTGATATTAGGCCTTTAAGTTCATCCAAGATAATATTTGTTGGAAATTATTTCTCGTTGCCTAAACTGTCCTGTATGCATTTGCCATCACTTGGTATTTACCTTCCACATTAATTCAGATTTAATCCTCTATTCAGAAAATGCTGGTTAAGGACTATTTTGAACCATTGTGGTTAAATCTTATTGAAATTAAATTGCCAAAGTGTTTTTATTCATATTTTGCTAGATCTACATGCCATATGAGGTCAGCCTTTGTAAGCTTTCTTTATCAAACCAGGGAGCAGCCAGCCAAATTCTTTTATCAGTTAGCTATATTAGATGACATGTAATTGGGCTGTGTTAAAATATCCATTAGAAAACCTGTAAGATTAAATTAAACCTCAACTCTATTACCCTGACAGATATATAGGGATTCTTATGTTTCCCCATCCTTCACACTTTTGGTTTACAGATATTGATTCAAATACTTTTCAACTAAATCATTTCTAACTTAAACACCTTGCTTGTGCCATGAAATACAGGTATGCTTTTGGCATTTATGCTTCATAAATATGGCCCCTTTTCTCTTAGAAAACAGGGACTTTTATGTTTTTTGATAATATATTAACACTCACTCTACCTTTTTTTAACTTTCAGACATTGCTGTGGACTATAAAATACAGGTTAAGTTCTGTAATGATGTATTCCACCTTTACTGTTCTTGAATTAAGGCCCTTTTTCTTTTAAGAAATATTAGTTTCTAAGGTGGTATTGAAAGTTCCACTGAGCTAGTTCTTGTTAAACTTGAACCTAATGATGTAACAACTTCAGACGACAAGTGGAACGCCAAAAATTTATAGTTTGTCAAGGGAACGTTATTGCTGGAAAGAAGTTAAATTGCATGAACCAGCCATGTGAAACAGAACTCTCTGAAAGGGGCTAAAAAAGCTTACGTAATACACAAAAAGCTTTTGAGTTGTGACTGTTCTTAGCCAGTTTATTACATTGGTTACTATAGCTGACATAAAGCAATATTATTTTTCAGAATGCAGAAAAAATATTGGAAATATACTGCAAGAACTTTGAAATATTCACTGGTAAAGTTCAAGAAGTACTTATCCAGATAGCTTTTAAGGTATTAATAAATAAATTTCAATTATTTTTAAGAGTCATGTACATAGGCGTAGAACTGATCTTTCAAGTGAGGGGGACTTTTAAGTGTGACAAAAAAAGGGGGGGTGGCATATTATCACTGTTCTGTAACAAGAGACTAGTAATATGCTGAATATAGACAGATTTTGGGCCTGAAATTTTTGTTTTGCTTCTGTAATTAGCAAAAATGATGCCATGACTGAAACTATTTGACAATATATGGAGGGGCAAAACATATTTTTGCTCCCCCACTTTTAAATCCCCCTTGCCCCCCTGGCTTCTATGCCCATGATGTAAACTGAAAATAAAACCTTGATACAATATATAAATAATAACCTGCAGCTGGTCACTGTATTGGTTTCATTTTGATTTATTGAACCACATCAAAATGTGAAAGTCTCCGTTATGAGAAGTGTATTACTTAAGCAATCCTTTTATGAAAGTGCAGCTAGCATTTTTGGGTACCAATGATTATGAGAGTTTATTTGTAAAAGAGCAACAAGAAACAAGATCTTTAAATTACCTAAAGGGCAATTAAAAGTCAAAGGATGGAAAAGATCAAGGTGGGATAGAGAACTCCCCCCCCAAAAAAAAGATAATGTTGGACCACAAATTACTACACAGAAACTAAAGATTGAGTCACACAAATCTTGTTCAGTCCAGGTGTTTTATACATGTCAGGTTTTTTGGAGTGGGTACAAAGATTATGAAAAAAAAGTTATCTGCCATGTTGTTATAAAATAGTGTTTATTTTGCAGATTTGCAATCAAGTTGCTATGATACTTTTTAACAATCACAACATATTATAAGCTGTGCCGAGTTTTTAATTCTCTAAGGGGATTTTTCATAGTAAAATCAGCCATTTGTTATCGGAAGTGGCTCTTTTCTAGCGCAAGACTGGGAGTACACATTGTCAATGTTGCGTAGCAATTAAGTAATTATACTAGGATTAAATAAAACGAAATATGGTTTGAGGCACACCTGAACGGAAATTTAAGAGAAATTTTTCTGATGTGAATCACGAGAAAAGTTCCCTAACAAAAGAAATGTGCACAGTTTTTTTAAATTACTTTATCTTAGTCAAGCCTAAGGGTCTTGCCAAAAATGAACATGGCCAACTCTCAATGTTAAATTTCCATAGAGAAATTCAGTGGCAGATAATAGTATGTAAAATGTTATTGAATAATCTAAAACATAACCCATTTATTGTGAATTAGTCCTTTCACTACTCCCAAGGGTGGCTGGCGTATAGAAATAGGCCGTTAGGTTTCTCTGCCTGCAGGTAGAACCCCTGCTACAGGGGCATCCGTTAGTTCGAGCGGGATGTATAAATACTCGAACTCCCCTTTGCAAAGGTTGTGCTGGGGAAAAAATAAGTACTAGGTATCTCCTTCCTGGAGGTGTCCCACTGTCCCTGGTTGGGGGATGTATGAATTCACAATCAGTCCAGAGGGAGACGTTAAAACCGCCCCATGTTAAGGAAATGCAACGTTCTAAGCACGCTAAAGACCCCTTGTAACAGCTCATTTTGAGTGGTCAGTAGGCAGCCAGTTACAAGGCTAAATTTCTGCCCCCATCCAACCTGAAATTTTTACCTGCGTCGCTAACGGCGGAAGCAGGTCTAGAAGTCGAGTCACTCCATCTGTCCCTCTGTTTGTCTGTCTGTCCATCCGTCTGTCTGTCCGCCCATTGTCCGTCCGTCCATCCCAATAAGCTTGTCATCGCAACTCCTCTGAAACTACTGACCTGATTTTCATGAAAATTGTATGCCCCTTGGAACTTAGAAAATAGTCATAAATGACTTTATCAGCGCAACTCCTCTGAAACTACTATTCCGATTTTCATGAAACTTGGTATGTGGATAGGACATCATATGTAGTTTTGAATATCGCCAGGAAATTTTGATCCCCATTTTGATCTCATTTATATGGGAGTTATGCCCCTTGGAACTTAGAAAATACTCATAAACAACCTTGTCATCGCAACTCCTCTGAAACTACCCAACCAAATTCAACAAAACTTGGTATACAGTAAGAACATTAGCGAGTGACACAGGTCCATCATTAGGTCTCACTTGTTACCTTTTTTCTATGAGAATTTGTGTTATCAGACAAGAACAATAGAACTAAAAACAAAATAAAACTATATAAAGGGAAAAATCTTATTTATTACTAAAAGAATTTTTACACTGATACAAAAAAGTAATTAACAGGCAACCTTGGTATAATTTGTAAGTTTAAGAGAAATTATAAGAATACACACTTATGCACAATAAAAAAATCTACATGTACTAAAATATTAATAAAATATTTGATTCTTTGGTTTAATTAAAATAATTTGTTATTAACTTTGTAGAGTTTATTTGTTCAAATGTAACACAAAATTGACATTAAAAATAATTTGATATCTGCCCTCAGTTAAATGTTTGATTACTGGTTCATCAAAAATCAAGATTTCTTATTTATGTCATACCCCTTAAATCCAACTACCTGAGAGATTCATATCAACTTTTTAATTAATTTTCCTACAAAATGATGAAAAATATTATGTCCATATTAATTTGAGATTGGAATCACCGGATATAATGTTGTGAAATGAGAAATCACTGCCAGACTCTAAGCACCTACCAAATGAGATTCTGAATACATATACATTTTTGTATATTAATAGTTTAATTTGTCTTATTATTTGACCTACAACCAGAAAAATTGTAGCATTTCAAAGCAGGTAAAAATACTTATGATTTAAACTTTTACTATTACGCATTATTGTTTTTAACATGCAAGTTTTTATTGTAAACGTTTTATATAACTAACATTTCACATGTCTTTTAAATAAATATGTTGTTTTAAGTTAATATGTTCACACTACAATTTTGATACATGTATTGTAAACATGTAAACACAAGTATTAAAGTAGTAAAATTTCAAATATTCCACATTTTTAGGGATAGTTTATGACAAAGATGTAAAATATGTCAACATTTAATTAAGATCAGGTAGTCTCTTTTGTACACATGTGTATGCAATTGATAAGCTTCCAAGGAAAAATTTTCTACATCATTAGGGCTTTTTCATTAAAACATTTAACATACCTTTTTCATTTTCTTTTTGGCATATCACTGACAGGGAGGTTGCTATCAATGATTCACAACCCATGTCTAAAATTTAAATTTCCCTTCCTACCTACCCACATCTTAATGGAATAGTCCTTTTTCAAATTTAGTTTAAAGAAATTGAAGTTAAAATAGATAATTTGCACTAGAGAAAAATTTTAACATAAAGTCATGTCAAACTTTGGATTCTCATTGAAATTTATAATAAAAACATTAAATCATGCAGTTTCTATATCACATTCTTTACAAGTCTCTGCTATTATAATCCATGGAACTGAAGCCAAAAATGTATCCTGGGGCTGAAAATATGTGATAACAGACTGCAATATAATGATTCCAGAAAATTTCTTGCAAAATGGTTGGCTAGCATCGACTGTTTAATATCCATTTTAGATAAATGTAGTCATTAACATGGAAGTCAAATGGTTTACCAGTCTGGAAATCAAATAAACTATCAAATAAGAATAAATAGGTGACACAGGTGTTACTGACCTAATAAGAAAATTTATCAGGTCAAGAAGTTTGTTTATGGAGTCAGGCTTTGTGTCACCTGACACGATTAAATGCCGTATTAGGTAATGATGCACTGTGGACATTGTATTATAATGATGTCATCATGTATTAACACAATACCTACCTTTATAAGAAATTTTAGGATCAATTAAATGCATTTGGAAATCCTAATGGATAATTTATGAATTTTAAAGTGAAAGTATGCCCAGCAAATTCATTCAACATGTTTCAATACATGAACATATGTCACATAAATCAACCCTCTTTTTTAAAATTTACTTGTATAAACAAATATGTACACTCAAGTAACCATGAAAATAACCAAAAGTCACAAAAAAGAAAAATTGAATTTGTATTGAAATCTTGACATGAAAACAGAAAATTATGAGCATCATGGTAAAAATGTCTAGAAATAGCACCATATGAAATAATAAATATATATAAAATTATCACATGTTTAAAAATGTACATGACTTTACAACAAGGATTTCTGATTGTTCTCAGACTGGAAAGACAAACTGGACTTAAAAAAGACAGTTATTAATATAATTTTAAACTTGAATATGATATTACAAAATGTACATGTGACTTGAAGAGACTAAATAGAGAACTGCACCAAGAGCTCATGAAATGGTTACCAAGTTATAAGGCTAAAGTAATGAAAATTACATTTTATCCAAAAATAGTAGGGAGTAAATTATTACAACTGATATTGATCAATAAAAGTATTTCCCGAAAATTTAGAGGTTAATTTGACATCTGCATTACAATGCAAACACCTTATTCATCTCTGTTGATCAAAATTTCAGCCTTACTGGAAAACTCGTTTGATTCGGGGGTAATGTTCAGATGTGACGCTCATTGTCAAATTACATATAATAAATTTAAAAAACAATGTATACAATACATTTTTCACAACTTATAAAGTTTCTCACAACTGGTATGAAAAAAACCTGTATATGACAAAAATCATTGGCACTTCTGTGTATTATAACGACTGAGTATAAATATACATATACATGTATTGTCAACATGAAAATACAACCTAACTGCTACAATTTACAGAAAATACATACATGTACATACAAGACTGGCTAAAAGCCCAGAAAACAACTAAACATGCAAAAAAGGAAAAGCTTCCATTGTTCAACCATCAACCATATACAGTCTTTGGTTCAACCAATTTATACAAATTTAAGACTAAAAAAATTTTACACTCCAAAGCATGTACAATTAGGATTATGTCTTGCACTTATAATATTCACGAGATTTTTCTGTAATAACTTGTAAAAATATGGTCATGTTTCTGTTCAATTCATCAATGTCATCTGCTAACTGATTCAATGTCATTTCATTTTTGCTGAAGTCTTCTTGCATTTCTGTAATAAAAAGCAATAGTTAAAATGTCTGACAGAAAATACAAAATGAACCAAATCTTGGGAGTTGTTAATCCTTTAAACTATGTATTTCCTTTTT
The DNA here is from genome assembly GCA_032357055.1 of Geukensia granosissima. Lineage (NCBI taxonomy): Eukaryota > Metazoa > Mollusca > Bivalvia > Mytilida > Mytilidae > Geukensia > Geukensia granosissima. The sequence continues at coordinate 7,852 of JAULBM010224502.1, forward strand.
AATTTCAAATTTATCTAATTTAACCTTGTTGGCACTGTTTCAAATCAGCAATTTATAAATTTTCACTAGTGAAAGAAAACAGTTTATTTAGCTATTTTCATTACTCTCTATAATAAACTTATATATTAATGACTTACTTCTTAATTTGTCCAGTTTGTTGGTGGTTTCACCTGCTAGTCGGTTAGCTCTGTCTTTGAGTTCCTGAGCTTTAGCCCTTGCAGATTTTGTCAAATTATACTTGGTGTCAAGCTCGGAAGCAGTGGGATTATAAGCAATTTCCAGTTCAGTAGCTCTCTACAACAGAAAAAGAAATTTAGCACAAACGTAATCTATAGCAAAATACTATAATAAAACTTAATTTTGTTAGCGATTGTAAGCAAAGTTTGTTATTTGGGGCAATTAAATTTTGCAAACTGATCATTTTGCTTTGTCATATGCAGATTAAATATAACTATTCACAACGATTTAATTTAATTTTGCTGTAAATAAAAGTTGGTATACGGGATGTTATTAACTTCAACAACTGCCTGTACTAGTATTCCAGCAAATTTCCATTTGGCTCATGTTCAGTTATAATAGTTAAAACACAAATTTTCCATTTTTTTCTTATTAAAATTAATTTGACTGTGGTGTTCTTTGTCTTAATAGGAAAAATCTTTAGATTTTTTTAAAATACTGATGCACTGCAAGTAATAAAAACTCCAATTCAATACCAGTAAAATCAGTTAGCAAAAGTAAAACCTTGTACAGGCGTTTTATAACCAAGGTCATAAAAAGGTCATTTCATTCATACATACTATTTCAGCAATATTGGCAGTCTCGCTAGCCTGTCGTGCAGCATCCTCTGCCTGTTTTACATTAATATCATTTTCAATGTATTTACTCTTCAAAGCCTCCAAACGTATTTTGAGTAGTTCTATTGCTTTAAGTGACATGTTTGATTTACTTCCAGCAGCCGAGGCCTCGGATTCAATCTGAGGAAGAAAAAAAATAAATATAAAAATGTATACAAAATATACTGTGAAAAAAAATCAAAAAGGAAACACCTGGATCCACCATCCCAGGTTTTCAAGGTGAATAATCTGCCGTTAGAAAGAGCTAAGACGAATAACATTCCTATATGCATATTTACAAATTGTGTCTTATGTTTATGTAAAGTTTCATATAAATCCATTGAAAGGTTAAGAAGGTGCTTACAAGGTATGTGAACAGACAGACGGACAGACAGAAAGACAGGGTGATTCCTATCTACACCTCAAACTCCAAATGCAGGAGTATAATTTGTTTGCTCTGATATAATTAATATTAAAATGTATCAAGATAAAAAAATGTATGTATTTTATATAGTAAATAATATTTTTATTATAACCCATTGTTAATTTCCAAAAATTTAGTTTCATCTTGTGCATATCTCTTTTTCACAGTAATTTTTCATTCCTCCATATTCTTTCTTTTAAATAGAAAAGTGAAATAATTAACCTGTGTAAGATCTGCCTCAGCATCAGAGATGTCTTTATCAGCATTGTTTATGGCTATAGTAGCAGCATTCTGGGCTTCAGTAGCTCCCTGTAGATTGTTTAGAACATCCTGAGCTTTTCCTAAGATAGTGTTAGCTTCAGCCCTGTTAATAAATATAACATAATTTTAATAAAACCAAATAATTTTGGGAAACAAAAGCTTTCACTATAGCAGAAGCGCTTTATACTTACAATGTATGTTCAGTCATAGCTTTGTTAACCCTAAGAAACATTGTTCAGGTGACTGCATTTACACCAATGCCTATATTCATAGCAACACATACCAAATGACATTATATGTGACTGCTTTATTGTTAACACTTCTAGATAAATTTCAGTTTTGTGTTTGAAATGACATTCCATGTAAACAAAACTGTTTTTGTATTTTTGTGCAAGAAAAAAAAAATCGCATATTCTGATGATCCCTAACAAGACTATGGAAATAATTAAAACCAAATGAAAATATTTATGCTGTACAATAATGATGGAAATTGCAATGTACATATCTTATCAAATTTGTTTGTTTCATGTAGTTTGCCAATAATCAAAAATCATTCCTTAATTTTTTATGTAATTTTTCAATAGAAAATAAAACAGGACAGCATACTTAGCATTTTCTGCTCTTTCTTTGAGTTTTTGGGCTTTGGCCAGATCATCACTTGTGGCATTTATAATAGCATCTATGTTCTGCAATCCTTGGATGGTCTCATTAATCTTTTGTGCCAGTTCAATAATCTGTTCTGGTGTCAGTGATATACTCATAGCTAAAACCTCCTCAGCTATCTATAATGTATGTAAAAATATTTACAAAACTTGTCAAAGTTCTCTTATGGAAATTTTCAAGCTTTGCAAATATTTGGACAGAATCAATAATCCGACTGAAAGCTGAAGAAATTTTTTAAAATTTGAAACAAATAATATTATGTAGATAAATTTTGATAAAACTTACGATGTAATAATGATATTACAAGCTTACTGTATGAACAGAGATAATTTGTCCACAGGACATGAATGCCCCACCCTGTCAAACAGAAAGTAGACATATGACAGAGCTGACCAGACAATATGGTACAACTCACGCTAATAATGCTTCTGACAAAATATCAAATCAATTCAACATACTCAAGCGAAGACATTTTTTATGAAAATTGATGGATGTAAGGACAGGGGTAAAACATGATATCCCTGTTACCTAAAGGCAGGGACATAAAAAGACTAAAGTTTAATTGTCAATATCCTCCTTGATTCTAGAAATTGGCAGAGAAAAGTTCCTTCCCTTGAGTTGACAAAACCAATGTAGTGAACCATTAAGCTTATTCAAATGACGAGCCAAGAGGTAATTTATCTAAATGTCACTTACTTGTTTCACATCTTCAGGTGAAGCTTGTCCTAAACCTAAGAAATCTTCCACATCAGACAGCAACCCTTGTAATAAGATCCTAGCATTTTCTGTTTGATTTTTGGCTTTCATGGCCTCATTGTATGCCATCTGTGCTTGATCTTTTGCACCTTCTGCTTCTTGCTGTGTTTGTTGAATCTATTGATAAAGCATTACAGAATGTCATTTTTTCATTCCATGGGAAAATTTAATGTTCTGTGAAGGTACAGCAAAACATTTCTAAACTGAACACACTTTAAACAAGAGCTAAAAGAATACTGGTATCCAACTAGATCTCGCCAAGGATTAAATTTTTGTCATAATACATTTTTGTGCAGAACCAAATGACTGGATTTTTTTAAAAGAAACTGAAAATATATAGAAAGAATTTCGACCTTCAGATTTTGATATCAAGTTAACAAGCTGTCTCTTTTAAAACTCTATTAACAAGCCACAATTTTGAGAATTTGTACTTTGCAAGATCTGGTCAGGTTACAATAATGTTAATTGTTGTTTTAACCTGTAGAGAACCAACATCTTTATAGTTCAAACAAAATTATAAGTTTATTATGTATCACAAAACAGTGAAAGCTATTCCGGCTTTTCGTAACCCAGGATGCATCCATAATTTGTATTAATTGTTTCCCATGGGGGACGATATCTTAATATAGCTGTCACGTGAGAAAACCATAAATGTTGCTATTTTTCCCAAAATCCAAAATGATAACAGGGAAAATGATAAGCATTAATAAAATAAAAAAAAATGGTTATTGCAGTAAATTGTTAGGTTAAAAAAATTATAAAAATAAAAACCTAAATTTCACCATTACAGCTATATTGACATAGTGTCCAGAGATAAGAAAAACCCTAATTTTCAACATAAAGTCATTTTACAGCCATTTATAAATTCCAAAAGCTCAATTTCTCAGGAGGCATTAAGTTAAAAGACAGGTTTAAACAGGTCCACTGTGTTTATTCATCCTTGATGTACTGGTAGCCCAAATCGAAACAAATTATAAGCTGAATATAATACAGCTACTTGAAATTTGTTTATCATTGTTGAGAAGTTTATTTATAATACAAATAGAAGTTTTTTTAAAATACAAATAAACCTTGTCATTTCCTAAAGTGACTTCTCTCCAACTCGGAAATGTCAAATCAAATAACAAGTCTTGTCACCTCTACTGTGTGGAGTCTGCAAGAAGTTGTTGTCAAAAACACAAGCTTGTTTTTGATATAAAAACAGATGCCTCTCTCCAATTTCACTTTACATTTTTTTCAAATAACTGGTAAAAAGATACAAAAACAAAAAAGAAAATTTATACCAAGCAGTGTAAAAGTTTTTGTGAGATAGAAAATACAATTATGGCAGCATAAATGGGCAAACTTTGGAGATTTTAGTCTGGTTATAGATGAACATTAAATACCATAAAAAACATGACAACTGACCATTTGCCAGTTCATATACACAATCAGCTTTTTTTAGTGGAATTTTAATATACCTCTGAAAGCATAGTGTTGGCATCAACTTCTTTCATATCCAGAGTATCCTTGGCTTGGTTGGCACGAACTATGGCATTTTCTGCCTTAGTAAGGGCCCCTTCGGTACAACTGATACCTCCACATTTACCACACCCACCTCCACCACATACATCATCACATGGGTCTCCCCTTCCATCACATACCTATAATACAGTCAATACCATTTAGTCTACATGCTAACATGCTGCGCATTCTAACAAAATCAAGTAACAGAGGGCACAACAGACCAAAAGCCCACAATCATGGCAAATTCACTTTTTATGCGTACTTAACCACTGTTTGTGCTGCATCAGAGATAGAAACAGGCTATATGCAATAGAATTTTGTTCTGTCATTCTGGTAATTACATTTTTTTTTTATGCAGAATTATAAAAAATTTTAATAATTATAGAGTTGTCTCTCCAGTGTCATGAATGCAAGTTCTGATTCAATTAAAGTGAAAATTAATATTTCGGCTAGATGATCACTTAAGATATTTCAAATGTGCTGATTTTTGTGGAGGCATTTATACATACAAAACTAATTCAGTTTCGGAACAATTAAAACAGGGTTTGAAGGAAAATTTTCATTAGTTCAATAGAAAGGGAAAACTACAGGTTTTGCCCTTAGTATTATGGCTTAATATTTACCATTTCATTTAGATCTGCAATTCTACTACCCAAACCAGATATTTTACTGTCAATTTCATTTAATTCTGCCTCATTTTCCTGAATCTTTTGATTAAATGCATCACGATTGTCTTGTAGCATTTTCTCCACTTCAGCCCTAGTTTCAATGGAATCATTTAACATGACTTGTGTACCATCAACTTTTGCCTGTGACATTCTAGATTTCTGTTGGGCCTCCTTGGTTATGTTAAAGGCACCTGTAGAAAAGAAAACATGGGAAAATTAAAACAAATTTTTCATATCCATGAAAAGTAGGCCCCTCTAATAAACCTTACTGCTACAGACCATCCTTTTCCCAAGATCACTCCTCTTGTAAGGCTACCTTTTTAAGATGCTCACTGATATTGCAAACATTGGGCCTTTTTGGATATCTTTGCGTAACCTTATGGTTGAACGCCACCATAGTTAAAGCATTTGTCCATGTTTTTCCTTGGGTAACCTAAGGTATTTTAAGGTGGTTACCCATGAATCCATGGACAAATGCTTCGCCTATGGTGGCATTTAATCTTAGGGTTACCCAAAGGTAACCGAAGGTGGATATCCGAATGCGGCCATTGTCTCTGTGCAAAAAGGGGGGTCGTAAAAAATGAAATGGAGACTATTTATATCACATATATATATATGACATTATGTGTTTATATGAGTTTTCTTTAGGGATTCAAAAATCTGAATATTTTTGTGTTAATGATCTTTGGTTCCTGTTTAACTGCATAATACTAAAATCAAACACAGATATGCAACCTAATGAGAAACCACAGGCTCCAATCAAGCCTGTATCTTGCAAATGATACAGAATCAATTTGGGTCGCAGCGAGATCAAGTCAAATAACCTATTTCTTAATATTTATCTCCATCAATTGTCAAACAAGTGTCTATTTTTGTTTTTATTGCTTTTAGTTTCAAAAAAGAATTTTGTTTAAAAAAAAGTTTTCGTTATTGTTTGAAAAAATGTCCTTTCAATTCCTGTCTATCACTTTTCCTGCAATGATGAATAACGGTACAAGTATATCTGCTAAGGATGAAGTGGGTTCTTCTGCAGGGGGGAATCAAATCTACATAGTTTGATAAAAACTTTATTAATAGGATTTCCATTATTTCAGCATTTATCAGTCTGATAATTTTTATCTAAAGAAAAACAATTCTTAATCTTTAACTGTCAAACAACAGTACTATCTGATATTGGATTTTGTAATTTATTTTTCCAATACAGTAGACAAAGTCAGTGATATCAGTCAAAAGGTTGTGTGGTATTAAATACATTTTTGCAGACTTGCTTGAAGTCATTTAGAATTTAAAATTACACCTCTACCTACCCCACTCTTCATCAGCTCTGATCAAAGGAAGGATCAGTATGAAAGCAATAGCCCTTTCCGAAAAAACCCATTTCCAGAAGGTTGTGGTTCCTTCTAAAATTAAAATTTACCATTCTGGTTCCCAGCGTCCAGGTAATGTGGTATAAAGTTTCCTTAGAAATCACCACTAAAACATGCATCAATTTCTGTCGAGGACAAATAGTTAAAGCTTTTAATTTTTAGTTTTTATAAATAAAAATTTGGTGCGTAAATAACTTAACCACTCCTGGCAGTGTAAGAAAGCAAATCCTTTAAGATAAAGTACAGGGGAAAGTCAGGTTTTTCTCCTTGCTCATGCTTACGTGGATGTGATGCACTAACCATAAAGGGGAACATGTCTTACTTATTTTTAAACCAAACTCGGACTTCCTGAAATATGTTTTCGAAAAGGACTATAAATAAATCGCCGCACATCAGCTGTTTTATCTGCTTTGCTTTTCCACTCCTACATCTTGTAAAAATACTAACCTTCAACATCTCTAGCCTGTATGTCTGTTGCATTTCTTCTAAGCTCTTCTGCTTTTCTCTTTAATTCATCAACTCGTTGCTTCAAGGATGTGATATCATTGTTTCCCTTTCGTATATCGTCCATTCTCTCATTAAACTGACCTTCGGTTGTGTTTAATCTTCTAAATTCATCTGTCAGCAAATTCCTGTGAAATGAATTACCAATAAAATCTTAAGTTTGTGAAAAACTTGATTAATACATTTGATAATTAGCATTAAAGAAACAGGTTCACTGACTGAAAATTGATTGATCTTTTGATCAAAAATAAACTAGGGTTCTTAAATGTTGCCTATCTAGAATTCAAGAAAATAGAAATTTAACATAAAAAATTTAGTACTGAAGATTCATTTTTATTAAATTTGAAGGTCAAGGCTACATAAAAGAGGTGATATCATATGCTTTATTTTACTATCCTGCCAGATTTCATGACAATAACTTGTGTAAAACATGTATTGTAGTTAAAAAATGTTTTCAAAATCTTAAGGGTTTGAGGAATATTTACAAAACCAAGTCAGATAATATTCTGACAGAAAACCATCTTTATAAAAGATATCAAAACACTATGAAAAATTGAATGGCATCTGGCTGCTCGTTTTTTAATTGTTACAGTTTGAGAAAGAAATTCTGCAATCAAAATTTCAGGAAAAAACCCATATAATAGGATGTAAAATATAACAGATTTTTTTGCTCCTGTGACCTTGACCTTTTATGGATTTCACCTTCATTGCAACTTAGCTAAAAACATACAATATTAAGAAGAATTAAGAAAAATATTGATTCAAAGCTGAATGATCATACCTGAGTGTCTTTAACATGTTTTCTAAATCTTTTATATCCTCAGAAGAAATGTTTGCATTTCTAACAATTTCTCTAATCTCCGCCAGATTATCTTCCATTTGTTTAAATTCTTTGTTAAAAGCACTCTCCACACCTTGTGCCTTTATATCAACAGCACGCTTTATCAAATCAGTAGTCTGGGCTAAAATTGAGTTATTGTTGTGTAAATCATTAAAATACATATGTTCCACTGAATAGATATTTTAATATCCTAGTATGACCTATTTTCTATGTATATATTTTTGTTCAAATCTGCAAAATATTTTTTTTTAAATTCAAATTTTGTTGTTTTTGTATCTTATAGTGTCCTTTTATTCTAATCACTCATTTTATCGGTTAAAATATCATTTCATCTTAAATATAAATATTTTTTTTGCCTAGATTTGAAAAAAGAGTAAAGTAAAAGAATTTTTTTGTGTTGAAGAATACTTCAAATTAATTGAAATTTTATTATTTTGAAAATTGGGACTAAATAAGAATTTCATTAGTTAAAACTCACATAAGTGCACACATTATTTTCTGAATTTACAGTAACCAAGAAATTTTTTATTTCCATAAATTTATAATCACTGTAATACTATTTCCAGCATTTATTTTAAAAAATTGTGGACTTCTGCTATCAATTTTAATGCTTGAATATAGGAATAAATCAATGGAAATTTAGAAAAAACAATAGTTCATTTCAAAGGTCACAAAAATATAAGATTTATGCTGGCAAATATGTTGAATCCATACATCTTAAACAGCAAACAACCCCTTTAAAGACTGCAGATTTTTCACATTTTTCCCCAAATTTTGTGGCAACTCATAATTGCAAACTGACAATTTCATTAATATTGAAGTCAGCAGCACCAATTTGGGCATTTATTTTCAAAATTTTATTTCATATTGTGAGTCATGAAATTAATAACACTTGTAAATAAGTTTGTTAATAGTACTCTTTCCAAAAAAATCAATGAGACATATAGGCAAATTACCTGACAAATCTCTAATAACCCTGTCCCAGTTGTTAAAGCATTCTCCACAAGGTTTACAATTAGGAAGTTCCCCTGTGGTGCCTCTGTCACATCTGTCACATTTATACCCACTGATACCTGTCAGACAGACACACTGACCTGTCCTTCTATCACACTGTGTCTGGGCTGATCCCTGATTGTTGCAATCACAAGCTAAAAAATAATTTTCAATGTACAATATTTTATATTTCATCAACCAAAGAACTATAGAACATAGAAGAATCTTTTTCAGAAGTGTCTTAATCTTCAATATAATAACAAGTGTGGACACAAAAATGTCTCGCCTGTATATGTGGCTTTGACCCTATCAACGTGTGGACACAAAAATTTTCTAATTAAGATATATATTGGCAAGTAATACCCCCAGGACATATAAATAAAACAAATCAATAGTCAGAAATTTTTGAAAACATGATAAAGAAGGTGAGTTATTGTTGATC
>JAULBM010224612.1:0-17108 GCA_032357055.1 Geukensia granosissima
GAACTCACGCCGTATAGGTGATAGGATACAGTGATCTGTACAGGTAAGTTTAAATCAACTACCTAGACCACTCGGCCTCCCAGGCCCCTGCCCCTTTGGTATCTTTGATTGTTTTCTTACAACCGATCGTTGAGTCACAAAAGCTACTCTACTCTCAAATATTCAAACGAAATTATTCTTGCTTATTTAATTGATTTAAACTGCAGTACATATTTCATTCTTTTTGTATACTTTTTATTAAAATGTATGCATTGTATGTAAAAAAGAGTCAAAGGTGAAGTGCTCTAAGACAATTTTTTGTATCCTTATTTTAGATATGTTTGCAATAGTTATAAGCAAGTGCCATAAATTAATATACTCTCCCAAAAAAGAAACCCAACATGTTAAAAATAATTTTTTTTCTAATTTTCAACATGATTTCAAACATAAAAATACTCATCACATTACCCTGAACTTTGGTAAATGTTCATTTAAATGTTTAAATGACTCAATTAAAGTCATTAACGTTCGACGTTATTTTAAACGTCAATACCTGTTATTACCATCATTTGCTGTAGCACAGCATGGAGCCGTCTCGACATAGACTAAAATAAAACAGAGATTTGGTCTTGTGGAATTCTCCTTCATTCTTGCTCTGTTTTAATTTCTTTAGATTGTGCAGCTGGTTGACAACTGTGCACTCTTCTATTTAATTTATCTCATAAATGTTCTATGGGTTCAAATCTGGTTATTTGGACGACCAAAGGTGCATTGAAATATTTTGATTGGATAAATCGCCTAAAGTTGCACGAGCTGAACGGGCGTTGTCCAGTTGAAAATTTTCCCTACGGACGTTCATTGTTGGTAGCATGTGTGAAGTAAAAATCTCATCTCTATATCGTATAAGGTTGCCAGAAATGTGTACAAGTTTTAAGGGCATAGAATACTTACACTTCCTCCGCCGAATTTGTCCATTTCATGGACGCAGTTCCTTGCGAACCTCTAATTTCTCTGTCATCAGACCCGTTTACGACCATCTCTTCTCTGCAGCATGAATCTTGATTTATCAATGGATAAAACTCTTCTCCAGATTTATACGTATAAAATCTTTAAATTCCATTATAAAAAACGGACCGATGTTTAAATTACAAGGCATAATTTAATTTATGTAAAGATAACAACTAAAAACCTGGATGTAGCCTCATTACAAAAAATAACATTTAAACATCAAACGAAATTCTGTTTTAAGTCGTTTTTAGGAATAAATGTAAATTAAGATGGCTGTAGTGTCAATTTACACCAGAAATCAGTGATTTCCCATTCGTGGTAAATATTTGCTAGACATTACGAAAGACCAGCACATTATGCTAAAATGACGGTTGAAAATGCCAGTTATGCGGAACAGCAACTATAGTTGTTGCTGAACATGAAGAATGTACCCATATATATGATACTAAAATGATTTGTGTTTTATTTGGCATGTTATATGGAAATCGCAAATGTTCTGTTAATGCCAATAGTAACCAACGGAAATGTAGATATGCTCAAAAATATGGAAACATGCCTCTTATCTTATATTTCGGTAAGTCGATTATAAAAGTGAAGATGTATACTCTTATAAATTTTCAGGAACTGGAATGTATATTCGAAATGTACAGTTAATACACCTTTCCAACATTGACAAAATCCCTGAATGTTATCTAAAATTTGGCGTATCGGATACATGGAATAACAAGTTGGCACGATGTATGAATACAAAGCTAAATGAGTATTTATAGATCCTAGTGTTGCCAGACAGCTCTACAGAACAACATGAGTCAAAGGCCCTAACAACATTGTCTTTGTTTTTTATTTCAAAATTACCAATGTTGAATAAATATGGAAAATTTTCGTATGTTTTATGTACGTTTCAAGGAGTAACCTCTCATTAGTAGCATAAGAACAAAAACATAACAAGTCCAAGATCCAAACACCAAACACAGTAAAAGAATCACTCAAATCCAAACAATCGAAACGACAAGCCAAATCCAATGACAGGGAAGACTACTAGGTGCAATACTTTCGGGCTTCTCCTTATTTTCAGTTCTTTAGAATTCAAACAAATGCATAAAATTTCTGTAACACTTTGTTTAATAAATCTCATGTCAATCAGGTTTGAAAATTTGGCTGGTGAGTACCCTTGAGAAGATGATTGACAAGCAGAGGTTTCAAAATACAAAATTACCAAATGAATGTTGAAAAAATATGGAAAATTTTCAAATGCTCTATGTAAATTTCAAGGAGTAACCAATATCCAATAGCAAAAGAACAATTACATAGGAAGTCCAAGATCTAAACAAAGTAAAAGAAACACTTTAATTCAAACAAATTGATATGATATCTAAACTAGAAGGGAGGTACAACTTCTGATTGCAATAGTTTTGTAGTCATTCCTTATTGACAGTGCTTTAGAATATTAAAAAATAGCAAATTTCTGTAAAACTAAATTGATAAATTTTATGTCGGACAAATTTGAAAACTACCCTCGGGACATTATCCAACAGCACAAGTATCGATCCAGAGGTTTCAAAATACAAAATTACTAATGTTGAGAAAATATGGCAATTTTTCGTATGCTATATGAGTATTTCAAGAAGTAACCTCTCATCAGTTGCTTTTGAATCAAAAGTAGAAAGTCAAAGAGAAAAACATGGGAAAAGAATTTTCTCTTTTTTGAAATTTCAAACAAGTAGTATGAATTGGATCTTCCTTTACTTACCTGTATTCTAGAATTCTAAAGCTACATGTATCCTTATAAACAGCGTAAGATAGCTGAATCTGCCAAATGCTCCACAAGTTTTTTTCCAAATTTCTGACAGTTATTTAGTAAGCAGTAAACAGGCTACACAGTTACCTGGAAACTATTCATTATAGCTGTGGCGTGAATCAAATGTGGATTTTTAAAATTTAAAAGATCTGTTATGATCAAGACAATATAAAAATAGAAAATGTGGCATGATTGTCCATGAGACAGGTCCCATTACTGCCCTCAGTAAAGAACCGTACTCCATCCAATGACGAAAGCTGTAAAATGAACCAATAATACAACGTTCAACAAATAGAAGCTAAAAGAAAAATTAAAAGCTTTGGTTCACCTTTATTTTGTTAAAACATTTGAAAACGAATTACAAATATTTGGTTCAAGGAAGGATCAAACTTTATTTTGTCATTTACCACTCTGATGCTAATGAAAAGTACCCTGCAGATGTCATTTGCAGAAAGCTGAATTTCTTGATTTACAACTGTTACATTTATTTAATTATTGGAGGGCGTGTGTTTTAACGAGTGTCGTCATTCCGGTTGGGACAACTGGGCACTTTTCTCACCGATTTATTCTTTGATTCGTAGGTGACGTCACACAGAGCCTTCTGTTTTCACGTTCCGCTTTAAAGAAGATGTCCTTTTACTAAATAATCCTTAATTAGTTTGTTGGCTATTTCGACCGCATCTTCATAATACAAAATTACCAATGTTAAAAAATATGGAATATTTTGGTATGCTATGTGTTCATTTCAAGGAGTACCCTCTCATCAGTAGCATTAGAACTGAAACATATGAAGTCACAGATTCAAATATAGCAAAAGAAGCACTCAAATCCAAACAAATCGAAATGGGAAGCCAAATCTAATTGAACTTGATATCAAGGATACTACAGAAAAAGAAATGTCTGCCTCATACCTCGATTTACACATAGAAATTGAAAGTAAGGTAGGGTAAACATGGTAAAGAACAAATCTATAAGAAAGGAGAGATGCCTTCGACTTATCCATTTTAAATTGTCCGTTCTTGTTTAGCAACATTCAAGCCACAACTGCATACGAATTATATTTCTCAGTTGATACGCCACTCCAGGACATGTGCTTCCTATGAAGACTTTGTTAATAGGGGGTTTCACCTGACAAGAAAACTATTAAACCAAGTGTTTCGCAATGAAAGAGTAAAGTAATCCTGAAATATTTTGGTCGCTATCATCATTTGGCTGACCTGTACGCAGTAACCATTTCACAAATGATAATGGATATCTTCCCACTGCCGTGACTACGAAACGTTCCTATTCCGGTTGTGAATATACACCTGCACTGTCTACTGAATAACGCTAATAATGGCAAAAGTGGAGCAGCAGTTGCTTACCCTTCCGGAGCACCTGAATCTACCCAGGGTTTTTTAGGGTTCCTGTTACTCCAGCTTTAGCTTTCAGAGTAGTGTTGTGTGTTCTATTTGTGTATTTCGTTTTATTTTGTTGGCCATGGTCTTGGTTGTCTTCCGCTTTAACGATTTCTGTCAGCCCCTTTGGTATCTTCGAATTCCTCCCTCTGAATTAAAACCTTTTGTTTTGCCTTGTTTGCAATGTTAAAGTGATTTTTGCCACTTTCCGATCGACAGGTTGGTTATATTTGTTACATGTGAATTGTATCCTGCGATTATCTATAACTTACTAAACAGTCTCTAGGAAGCTAGATGCTTTTACTATTTATATGAAATTGATTCAGAAAAAAGAAATTATAACTAATTTGACCGTTTTCCGTGACTGTTGCACATAGTTTATTATTTCGGGGTACCTGTTGTATCACGGTTCTTATACAAAATGTTCTAGTAATTTAAAAAAACGTTATATGACATATCCCGTTTTCAGTTTAAGCTGTTCTGTGTTGGCAACATTGGTATTTCAAAAATTCTACGTATACTCTGGGTTGTATCAGTATATTCGTGGGTATCTGCCTCAGTGACGTCAACTAGGGAATGGTACGGATGAAGATATTCCTGGTAGTCTCCAATCACGTTGCTCCTCAATGAAATCTGACTAAAATTGCTTGTGGAATCAGATATTGGTTCACTTATTCTTATTGTATTACCCATTTCATTTGATCTAATTTCATCAATAACATCATAAATGTAAGGGGGGTCTCTTTCTCCTGAATCATTATTTATACTGTCAGGTGTCTGTTGCCTGGCGTTTAGCAACTTTGAGTATTTGTGTTTCATCACCAGGCATATTATTGTAATAGAAATAATGATAATGCCACACAGACAATAGATGATTAATTCTCTTCTCGAAATACCTGCTTCAAAATATAAAATTTCTTTAAATATTTGAACATAAAAAAATGGTGGTGGATCGCAAATATATTTGGTTATATGTTAAATCTCCCTTATTTTTGTAGAGTTCGTGTTACTTTAGTTTTCAGTGTTGTTGTGTGTAGTATCGGTCATCTTTCGTTTCTTTTTCGATGGTAACGGTCTTTTTTGTCTTTTGATTTAACGATTCCTGCCCTTTTGATATTTTCCATTTTTTTTAATCAACATCCATAACAAACTACAAATTGAAAGTGTAAAAATAGTATACCACAGACTGATGTCCTTTCCAGAAAGTTAAGAGGTCAGGTAAACCTAAATTCGTGAAAGAAGTATCAATGGTGTTAATTTTGCATAATAATGATTTTGCATCTATGAACGTAAATTAAACTTAACATCGAAGAAGGGTGTATAACTACTCATAACATTTTTTTCGTTTGCTTTTTCTTGAAAATATGAGATGTTGTATGTTCATAATACCTTACCTTTGATAACTTCAACATATACTACTGCTGTATGTTTTTTTGCTATTGGGTATGTGGTATCAACTTAAAATGTAAAAGCACATTTTTTAAATATGGAAAGAATGACTCTTTTAAAAATGTAATAAATACAAGCTCCAATGACATTTCGTAGTCTGGAGAAGAACTTGCTCTTAAATATCAAGACCAAAAATGAATGAATTTATCGAATGTATCCGTAATAAAAATATTGAAATTGGCCAATACTTAGAAAGTGTCAGGTAATGATCGATATTTATCAGAATTTTTTTCTGAATTTTGTTTACATGATGAAAATATGACTGAAATAATTAATTATTATTTAATAAATAAATATTCAGTTTATAAGAAGAAACTGATCTTATTAATATTCTCAAAGTACATCCACAAACTTCATCGGATAGAGTCTGAGGTCCGATATAAATTTAAATCTATATCAGCTATGATATGTAAAATGAAAAATGCATATCGATCCTCGTATCAACTCTTCAGAAATAATAACCCAAAATTTCATATTAGAAATTCAAGTCTATTAAATATGTGATAAAATAGTTGTGCTGTCTAATTCATTTTATGAAATGTAAAATAACTAACTTTGTTCCATTATGTCTTCATTGTTGATTTTACCGTTAATTGTACTTACCAAATGTTGTACCAGTGACAAACAGATATACATGTTTTTCGATAAGTTTTGCGTCACAGGTAGATAAACAAGAATAGTTTCCTTCATCTGATTTTTCTACATTTATTATCTGCAAATTAAACTCTCTGTTCATTTTATTTCCAACAACAGAAAATTTATTGCCTATTTTTGGATTTATATCATTCCCAGCGATGATAATCTCTTCAAAATGATACCAGCTAACAGGCGTCAATCTTGTACAGTTCAAAACACATACAAGAGTTGCTGTATCTCCCATTACTGCATAGTGAGCTGTGAAATTGTCAGAGCACAACAGTCCTGATGTCATAACTACAAATAATAGAGGATTGTCTACATTATCCTATTCAATAGAACGAATAGAATGAATTACAGTACAGTTAGACTTCATTAATTTCTACAATTACACCGTACGTGCAAATA
This sequence comes from Geukensia granosissima, assembly GCA_032357055.1. Classification (NCBI taxonomy): domain Eukaryota; kingdom Metazoa; phylum Mollusca; class Bivalvia; order Mytilida; family Mytilidae; genus Geukensia; species Geukensia granosissima. The sequence continues at coordinate 6,676 of JAULBM010224612.1, forward strand.
ATTGCAACCTACTTCCAATGCTGTATTCCGTCTAGGTTTTTTATGTGTATTCCTCCATCGAAAATTTCCGCCATGATTCGATTAAAATATTTTTGCGAAATGCTTAATTTCTATCAAGCAGTCCCCAAAAGTCTTCATGCGGACTGTTGCTTTCGTGATATAGCACGTTAAGAAATTCGGCTCAACGTGTCGGTCTATTACAAAGCAGCGTTCATAAATCACAATTCATAATTAATTTGCTCTCGTCCTAAATATGCATGAATTATTTGCCACTGGAGGTTGAGCACAATTTAATTAATCAATCAACCAAAAGTTCAAATCAAAAAGTTTGCACATTACCTTACAAGGCTAGAATTCCACTTCATGTTACAAGATCTAAATCTACCTTAATACGTATTGTAAACGTTTTGTCAGTCAGAATTCCTTTATATTAATAAATATAACCAAATTATTCTTTTCTATTATTTGTTAAGTAATTTTTCGCTTTACTCTCACCGAATGTTCCATTGTCCGTTTAAAAATCAGGATTTCTTGCTTTTAAGTTTTGTTTATGTCATTTTTATCATTTAACGTTGATTGTTATCGATATTTAAACTAATGAATATAAATTTAAAATTCAAAATTGATGTTTTTTGATACCTGCAATGACGACAATAGACATTAAATTATTCAGAATCAGTTCTTGTTTTTTGACATTTTCAGAATCAGATTTGAGTTTATAAAAAACAATATTTATAAACTGCGTGTTATGCTAGTTCATCAAAAATGTTCCTAATCTTGACAGCCAGAATGACTGAAAACTACCGTTTTTATACATTTCTGGCCTAGAATTTAAGCAAAGCTGTTAGAATTGGATAGTGTAAGATTTTAACATTAGTCATAAGAACTAAGTCTGTAATATCTACATGTAGCAGTTGCCAAGGTTAAGATATACATTTTGCTTCCCTCTGTGCCATGGATATTAAGAACAGCGATATAATTTTGTCATCAGTTCGCATATATGGACTGCATAAAGGAAAATCATCCAAAATCTGAGAACACAGATAAAATTACAAATAACAGTTCAGGTCATAATGAACGCCGACAAACCGGGAGACTTAAAAATTACACTGTTGGAAAGACGAAATTGTATTTTTTCAAAAAATTACTGTCAGTTTTTGACATTTTAATGTGTAACGTCAAAATGAAACTACTTGACACAACGTTTAGATATTAATTCTTAAAATTTTCGAAAATCGACTTGTATGATTTTAATACAAACAAATCGGGGCCTGACAACGGACCAATGACAAACCTGTGTTTTGTACATCGGGGGTATCGACTGAACTTTTCTGAAAAAGTGATTTGTATAATGAAAAACACCAATATAATGACCAAATTATGCAAAAAAAAAAAAAAAAAAAAAGAAAACAAATGCAATTTGCATATGTGTGTGCCTTTACCACGAACAGCAATATTTCAGCATGCGGTCATCCGTTTAGAGGTAACTTTCAGTTTGTGAATCTATATGAGTTATGTTTAAGGTCACAGCTTCATTTACCACCTTTTAAAAGAACTGAATGAAATTCTAAATTATCTTCCAGTCGTTAGGTATTAACTTAGGATCCTGTTTTTGTCACACAATTTTTAATCCTGTCTATTCCGCTCGTAAGCACGCCAAGATATTTTTCAATAATCAAAACTGTATGATTTCTGGGGTATTGCCATCCTCCTTTTTAATTATTAAATACGTTTGCTTGTTTCCCGGCATGCCCCTATAAATACCGTGAAATTGTAGAATCAAAACCAAATGGGTCACGAAGGAAAACTATTTTAACAGCATTTATAAAACAATATCAGAACTATCACCATACAATCTTGCTTCAGCGAATGGTCGCTGGGACTACCAGAACTTTTCTTAAAGGTTTTGAAAGCCGACTTAGTTATAATCAACCGATTGAAGGTAACAATACACTAAAGTCCTTTTTCAGTTGTTTTTATTATTAAATCTGGTTTGTTCAGTTGCATTGGTAAATATCATTACAAAATTGGTTGTACATTCCAAATAATCATACGTCCATAATTGGGACTTCCAATGTTAATGCTGACTGGCCATTTTCGCCTCTCACCATACAAAACACCATTTTAAACTAAGGTAACGGTTAAGAAATAAGTTGTGAGTTAATTACGTTTTAGGGATCCGAAGTAAGTTATTTTAATCTCGGAAAAACGGTTCTTTCGAATACAACTGTCATTAGAATTCAAGGGTTATATAACACTTCAATATTAAAATTAAACGCACAAAGATCAATGTGACCCCCGAGGGCGTCCGGGGTATAGAAATAGGTCGTTTGGTTTCTACGCCTGCAGGTAGAACCACTACTGAAGGGGCGTCTGTTAGTTCGGGCGGGATGTATAAATACTCGAACTCCCCTTTTCGAAGGTTGTACAGGGGAAAGAATAGGCACCAGGTATCTCCGTCTCTGATGCAATAGTCGTTTTAAAGGGGCAGTCTCAAAGTCCCTCCCTTACCGGTCCCTGGCTCACCGTCTACATATTGATTGATTGTTTAACTTGTTTTCGTCCTCAATATGCATGAAATATTTTCCACAGGACGTTAAAAAACAATCAGTCAATAAGATCACTGTGATATAATGCTATTAAAAAGTGTTCATTAGGACGATGAAGTAAATACTAGAGTGGTAATGGTTCTTGTGCTTAATGGACTTGATCCTTACTTAGAATGGACCTGTTCAGGTGAACGGTAAGAAACGATGTATATTTGGCTGTACTGAAAATAAAATATATTCTCATAAGCAAGATATCTTTTTACAAAAAAGAAAGTGGGATAAGGGATTATCGTCATTATCTTTGTAGTTACGAAATTAACATACTTGGTTGAATAAAGTAGATAGACAGCAAAATCTATTTATAAAAACTGATATGAGATTTAGGTCTAATAAATAAAGAGCAAAATGTTACAGTCCGGTGAATTATTAGCTAGAAAAAGAATAATAATAAGAATAAAAGGATATTTTTTTCAAGTAGGAAGCAGATAATTACTAGAAAAAGTTAAAATTAAGATACAATTGAAACCTTGTCAAAATTAAGTTCCTATTAGCTGTAATTTTAGTTTTACTCACGCGACAGAACAAAAACAATATGTATCATGTTTTAATTGCCATTTTTCGAATTGTGAAAGACCGATTTCCTGGTTTGTTTAAAACAATTTCCTTTCCGAAAGTACGGAAATGTGATCATTTGACAAATTGGCTTTCAAAAACTCTACATAGACATACATTTGAAGAACTTTCCATTTACGGTACCAATTGTACAATTTGATCTGGAAATGGAACACAAATTGCGCCAGTTTTGTACAATTTGAAATGGAACACAGTTTTGTTTAAGTGGTTGGTCTGTTGAGAGGAAGCGATTGAAAAAAAAAGATCAAACTTGTTAAAAGGGGAAAGTCAACAGATACGGCAATCTTGAGAACACGAGCAAGAGAGAAGATGACAAATACATATATTTAATTAGAAAATAGAAACATACAACTATCAGTAATATGGACCCAACCAAATCAATTTGTATATGTACAATTTTACTCATTATTTACTCTAACAAAAGAAACTCTTCTTATTTTTAATACCAACAGTATCATCCTTAATAACTAAATGTACAATTAAGATATGCACCAAAGTGATTCTAAATAACCTTTGAAATTCTTCTGACCAATAGACACAAATACATTTGACATTTTTCGCTTCGTATCATATAAAGTTATAAAAATGTTAAGTAAGTAGCTATCGACCTGTTTTATTTATATCAATAAACGTAAAAAAAACTATTTTAAAATTCTTTCACGACAGTACGTCATATTTATTTTCAAAAAATGTTCTGCTATTAGTTTTGATATCAATATTAGCGTGTATATTTTAAAAAAAATGTTCTCCTTTTGGACATTCAATTATGATATTTATTCAAAGCGTTTGCATTTTATGACATATTATCTCTTTCTCTTATTATGTACTTACCGTTCACAAAAATAACAATATGCTGCACTAGTACATATGTTACATTCTTCGAATTCAAACATGTTGTTGTACAAGAATAGTCTCCTTCATCTTGTTTTTTAATATTGTCTAGCTGCAGGTGATGCTCTCTGCTCTTGTCATTATTAGAAATGAAAAATCTGTTATTAAATCCATTCCTTATATACATGGAGTTCGTTTCATACTTCCAAACAGCTGGCGTTTTTACTGTAAAAGAAGTGACATTACATGGAATGAATGCTGTTTCTCCCTCTGTTACATAAAGATATGTTGATTTCTCGAAGCAAGTTACCGACATCAGATCTTCAAACAATCAAAATAAAACTGTATGTCAGAATATAAAAATAAAATATATAATGACTGCGGATGCATGGACCCAGTTTACCACTGTTAAACAAATGAATTGGATTTTGATATACTATTTGCATGTGTCAAGAATTAACCTCTCATCAGTATCACATGTATCACTAACATAAAAGCACCGGAAAGCCGACATCCAAGCATGAAAAAACTTTGTTTTAATTGTACAGACTTTATGTACCCAAACAAGTATTTGACTTGACTTTTGATTTTACAAAAAAGTTATAAGAATAATGAAAATATCGAGGTTTCTGTGGTCATTTACCAGCCATGTTGTCGGACCTGCCTGGGATCACTGATCCAACAACACATTTTATTTATTATTTTTTTTTTATAAATTTGCAGTAATAATTTAAATTCTAAAGAACAGAAATAACGGAAAATATTATAAAATAATTGCAGATTTATTTTGTACACATAAAAGAAGCTTAGAAGCTACAGTTTTTAGTTTACGTTTCCTTCTACATGCTTTGGACAGGAAAGAAAATGATGAAAATTTGGAAGACATTCTTAGAATATTATTTAATAATTATATAGACTGTTAAGGGTCATAATGCAAAATTAATTAGCAATTGCAAATGAACAAATATTTTAATCAAATTGTATGAGAAACCAGAAACAAACTGTAAAAGAAACATTAATGAATATTGGGCATAAGTTTACAGTTACTTTCATTTTTTTATTACTTTTTCGTAAAATCAAAAGTCAAGTCAAATACTTTTAGCACTTTTTATATTCTAAAAGACGTATTCCAAATTTAGGAGTAAAGTTCTTATATGTACAATACTAATCACTAATTGTGTGAAATGTTCTCTTTAGTTGACTTTCATTTTTTTTGTCTCAAGGTCTTGTTCTTTCTTTGAAATGTTTATTTGTAACTCAGCTATTTCTTCTAATTCTGTAATTTTTTTCAACCTTAACTTCTCGAAAACATTTCCGATCTCCTGCTTTCCATCGAACACATTAGAATCCAGATCTGTAATTTCTAGAACGTCTTGGTCCTCATGATATTGTCACTGAAATTTCTCATCTGACTTTCAATGATTGAAGCGTTTGACGATGTTACGGGCAATTTACTTTCATCTTGATTTCATCATTTTGTTGTATGTAGATAACAAAGACCACGAAACAGTGAAAATGATAATTTTATATCTTAAGAGTGTCAATTTTGAAATCGGCATTACCAGAAAAAAATGCATATTTCTCCGATCCCTAACCTTATTATTAGTGCACATCTAAAAGTTCTTTTATGAGAAACATAACTGTTTTGTTACTGCACATTGAATAATTCGTGCATGAACAACATATATTTTGCTACTCCATTGCAAACATATACATATATGCATCGTCAAATTCGACGAATCTATACAAGTTATCAATTGACAATATACTGAATATTTGTACGTGTGTAGGAGTCGGCAATTTGGGAATCGCAAAATGGAAATCGACAATTTGGGGTTCGGCAATTAGCCCTTTTCGAAAACTCCTTTCCCGAAGGGTGTAGTTTCTTCTAAAATTAAAATTTACCATTCTGGTTCCCGGCTTCCGGATAGTGTAGTATAAAGTTTCCATAGAAATCAACGCTAAAACGTGCATCAATTTCTATTGAGGTTAAATAGTTAAAGCTTCATTTTTAGTTTTTATAAATAAAATTGTGGAGCGTAAAAACCTTAGCTTCTTCTGGCAGTCGTACAAAGCAAATGCTTTAAGATAAAGTACAGCGGAAAGTCGGGGTCCTGCCCCAATATTGACCGATGCTATGCCAGTGGTTGTTGTAACTTGAACATTTGTACGTGTTTTTTTTCTCCTTCAATCTCGAAATACCTCCAATTACATAACTTTTCCCTGTTTGGTTTGCCCTTACACAACCATGGAATGACCTTTTAATGCTTTTGTTAAATAACATGTCGCTAATCGCTTAAAATCAGTTTGTTTTCTTGCTTTATAACGCTGTTGACCGGGATCGACCAATCAGAAACGACCTTGAATTTTCGTCCTTAAAAATCATAAGTAGATACAGAAATTGAGTCTATAGCTAGATTAAGATGTGAACTATAAGATTAAAGAACGGTAATATTATAAATGGGACCTCTTGAAATAAAACCATTGAGTTATAATGTTTAAAATGGGAGAGGTGGTTCGGAAAAGTTGACAACCTTCCTATGTATATACTGTTAAACATAGACCCGGCATGGAAAGAAACAAGTGCCTGTTTTCATTCTACAGTAGAGAGGATCTTTTTGATAAACTCTTATGGATATTTATGTTTTAAAAATTTAATAAACATGTAATGAAATTGGGCTTCTAACAAATCTGTACAGGGAATCAAGAAAATGAGATGGGGAAAAGGTGTTCTTATTAACGAAATAAACTAGTTAAATTCTTATTTAGAATTGCGGTTTTATCACATAAGATTTTCATAATCTTCAAACATCTGAAAAAAAGACTAATCAACAAGTGATATTATCGAAATTTTCAGATCAAATAATCAATGAAAGTAAAGTACGAGATGAAAAAAATAATTTTTTATCGTTTACAAATTCGGGGAAGATTTGGCTTAAGTTAAAACGACAGTTGTTTGGAATTACCTTAACAATGTTCAGTAAAATTGAGTTTATAATAATTAACCATTTTAGATTAAATCCAAAAATTTAGCTTTAACAAAAGTTTGAAATGAGTGCTTTCGAAATATGTCACCTTCACATTGTAAATAGGTAGCTTTCAAAATACGGGATCGGGATAAACTTATAGATTATGACAGGTTAAAATGAATCGATAACAGACAAATTTTAGATTGTTCTTTACAACAAGTGTCAAGCCAGACGGCAATTCTTTTTTGTGTGGTTGTGGCGCTCTATTTCCTTCGAAACGTAACGTAAAACATTTTAAAATCTCTTTTACAAACAGAATGCAGTCAAGATTTGCCATTGGTGACCCACCACTAGATCCTGATGGTTTCCTCTTCAATATAATTAATGCTTTATAATCAAATAAAAATATAGAATTGATAGAAAACTTTGACAAAAAAACCTGCAGAAACAAATAATGGGTGAACTAACGTTACATATAATACGTGTTTGTATTTGTTGTACTTCCAGAGCTTTGCGATTTAGAAAAAAAACTGGACCCCAAAAATTTTTAATCAAGAAGTAGACTGGCAGAGGTTTTTTTTTAACTTAAGGCTTTCATTAATGTTTATAATGAGGAATGAAAAGGACGCTTTTAAAAGCTTTAGAATTCATCATTTTGGGAACTCGCATAAAAGTAATGACCTGTGCGACACCAAACTTTCAAAAAGGCATATAGTAATCCATATATATTTGCAGGATTAGATTTATGTTGTGTCGGAAATTCATTTGAACTCTATTAAATGTTGACTAGAATGTTACAGAGTTTAAATAGCAAACATTAAATACAAAATCATCAGCCTTAGATAAAAATACCGATCAAGAAAAAAATAGCAGCAATATTTTTCTGTCAAATCACCTTGTTGTACGACCAAGCCGTGCACAGAAATTATTCCCCTATTTTCATGTATGGTAAACTGTTTTTAACAGTTTGAAATGGTTTCCATTTCTAGTTGAAAAGCCCATATCTCAATAGAGTGTATAAAGTCCTAAAGTGGTAAGAGTGTATCTTTAAGTGACACATAGGGAAAAAACAAATCTTTAAAAAAAATATTGAGTCTCTAAAAGTTTATATCTTACTGTTTCTAAAATCAAAATTGACTTACATAATAGAACAATAACAAATTTGACCATGTTTTTTAATTTTCCAATTTTCAAATGACGGTTTGTCAATTTCCTGCACAATACCGGTATTAGGATATTTCCTTGTTTCTACTACACTTATATATATTTTTGATAAATTGGTGCCCAGACTTTCTATAATGGCAACAAAATTTATCATTGTTAAAATTTTTATTTCGTCTCGATCCTCAACTATGTTTACCTTATAACGGATGCACAACTAAAATGATAGTAAAGATGAAAATGAAAAGATGTGGGGTAAATTTCAAAGGGACTGCACTCCAACCACCAGAAAAGCACAGGAAAGTTCTGATTTTTGGACAGGCACATGATACATGTGATGGGGTTAAACTAGTTTAGTAGGTACCCAAACCTCCCCCATCGAGTTATCAAAGGAAATAATCAATGAAAACAAAAGGAGAAAATGTTTTTTTACAAGTTTAGTTTTCTGTGATCAGAAAAAGATATAACAAAAGATACAAAGGATTTTTTGGGCTTAAAACCTGACGACATTGCTCAGACAATTGATAAAGGTCTTAACCCAGACAGCATTATTTAAGTGGGCCAACGTTGGCCCAACAACTACCATCATTGTTGGGCCAACGTTGGCAAGCAACGTTGGCCCAATATTATAAGTGCAAAGTGTGCCAACGTTGGTCCACCGTGTTGGTACTACGTTGGGCCAACATAAGGATATAATTTGCCAACTGTACGCCAACATTGGTCCATCATTGAAACAACGTAATCAACTCAAAACCAACATTTAGCCAACCTTTTCCCAACAAAAGGATTTAATTTGCCAACTGTACGCCAACATTGGTCCATCATTGTAACAACAAATCAAAACCAACATTTAGCCAACCTATTCCCAACCAGCTTTAAAACCATTTCCAATTGTTGACCAACATATACACACAACATTGTCCATGATTATTACAAGGTATTTAATAAATTACCTCTTAACAACAAGCAACCGAAAATCATTGTGTGCTATTTTGGGTATCTTTGCATACTAATGAAACCAAATGTTGAAAACACAACTGAATCATCATGACATCAGTGCTTCTCACATCAGCTTGCCTTTCATATGTGATTTAACACGGAATATAGTTTAAGGATTCCAGACATGTGTTGCGCGCAAGACAGGGAATGCTTACCCTTCATAAGTACCTGATCCCACTCCTGTTTTGTAAAGGAGTTCATGAATTCCAACCCTTTGTTCCTTTTGTCTTTGTCTTTGAACTATGCACTTTGATTTCTCCCATGGGTATTCTATACTGGTCTTACCAAAAAGGACTAATCACCTTTGAGAATGTTGTAGCCATAAATATTAAAATATTGAATGTTGTTCCCAAATGCTTAATTGTGTATGGAATATCTATTAAAATATTGAGAGTTAAAAGGTTGGAAAGTGTAACAAAACAATTTTAAAAATCATATTTTCTATTGGTTTTGTTTCTTTACATTGGTTTCATTGTCATTTTCATTGTTCTTGAGGAATGTTTTTCCTTTCCTCGTTCTACCACCATCTCTGTCGCCGGCAAATATTACCATTTTTTGCACCATTTTCAATCTCTTTGCCTGTTTCCTCAAAAGTTGCCCTGTTGCGTCTTATGGCTCTACAAACATGAATTGTAAAATGTAAACTTGAAAAGAATAGGACAAATAAATTTATGCATATTAATATATTTATATTGCCTATGATGTTATGTATGAAAACAACGTTAAAACATCATTATGTTAAACGTTTCAGCTTTATTAAGTCTCCAATTATGACAAATTTGTGTTGGAATGATGGGACGTAAACAAATTGCAAGGGTTCAAAACATCAAACGTCATAAATCTTGCATGACTTTTGTGTAAATGAAGTCCGTCGTTAGTCTGTAGGTTTCTGTTCCAAAGATTTTTCTTAACCCATTATTTTCATGTCTTTCATTGAAAGATTTTCCGACGTCTATAGAAATCAGGATTTCACAAAAAGATTTACTAAGAAATAAAAAAGACCAAATAATGAAATAACTTTTCTGAACATGCTAGTTATCTTTTTCAGCAGGAAACTGCATCATGTTCCTGTGTATATTTTTTCAAGGCTTTGTTTGCGTGTGTTCGGTTCCCCTTTTCACGCCGAAAAGAACGGAAAGAATTGTTTACATAATTACACACTAATTAAACCTATACTGATTAACAGATTCAAATCTTTTAAACACGAGAGGGGGAACTTTATACACAAACTAAGAGACCTGTTTCCAATGAACACAGCATTGGACCCTATGACTGATATTTCATTATTATA
>JAULBM010224723.1:0-17107 GCA_032357055.1 Geukensia granosissima
AAAGAGCTCTTCATGAAGCAGAATATCAAAAACATACTCCTGATTTCAAGAGTTATCTCCCTTAACCTAGATCTACTACCTTAAATTCTAAAACCATGAAATAAAGGGGGTGTTTCATTCTTTATATTGCACACAGTAAATGTACTTATATATCTAGCTGTCTATTTCTGGTTTGTTTGGATATGATTGTTTCCTTTTACAATATTTGAAACTTGGTCATCCTATATATTGGTTTAAGTGCTGCTGATGAGTTGGTACTCCTAAAACACATAATTATATTTTCATATTTGTACAACATTGGTTAGCCTGTATTTTGTACCTTTTGGTCGATGCCACTGTTGTTGGACCAGAGGTCTCCAAGGGTATTCACAAACCAGTTTTTCATACCTGTGTCCGTCATGAATTTTACCTCTATTTTTTACAAACTTTCCGTTACTTATCAAAAATTCAAAACCCATAACAAACAGAAGATTATTCTGTCCTTCTATTGTACTTGGTAGATGTCTTTTCCGGTTGATTTTGTTGCATATTTTGGTTTGTTTTATATATGAGTACTCCGTTTACAAAATTTTTATCTAAATCTTATATTTTGGTTTAAATGCTGCTGATGAGAGGATACTCCTTGTAGCACGTGTCCAGCAAAATTAAATTTCCCGTATTTGTTTAACATTGATGAACTGTCAATAATATTTTAATTTCCTTTATTGAATATAACAAGTCTGAATTTTGCAACAAAAATTCTGTTATGACATAAGGTTTTACATAAGCTTAATAGAAAAATTTGTTGAATGTTAACTTACTTCCTGGTAAGAAATTTAAAAGGCATTCAACAGCCAGTTGTCAGTTATTGTCAACACTGTCATATACATACATATGAGAATTTTATTTATATCTGAAACCTAATTGACAAGCTATTAGTTATAGATAATTGAGAAATCGCCGGTATCACAATCCAGTGCAATTTTAAATTCCAAAAATTAACTTACATTGCATAGGTAGATTGGGCGTTTAAAAATTCACAATGAGGGGAAAACATTTAAAGTGTTTATTAAGACGTTAATTAATGTTCTCCAAACGAAATTGCCACGACTTTAGTCAAAATATATCGATGGTTCAGCTATGAAGTATGTCATGTTATATAACATTGGAATTCTAGTTTTTCCCGCAACTAATCCTGCAGTTAAAAGTTTTTCTCAGGAAAAAATAAATTCCCATTACCACTCTATGTTAAATTTTTATTGCAAGTTAAAATGAATTTTTAGTCAAAGCTTCAGCTGCAGAAAGAAATTAGAATTCCAAGACATAAAATGTGATATATTTCATTGTAAAACTTTTGACAGATTTTCACTTTTGTTGTGGCAAAATTCGTTTTGTGTACTAAATGTCTGCAAATTTGTGTGTAAAAAAGGCAACATCACGCGACAGTATTCTAAACCTAGGTGAAAATGTTTGGCTCTTTAATTTCAGTACTTTTTTTCTAAATGACCAAGAATAATAATTATAAGTAATGGATATTTTTTTGCTATTTGACTATTTTCATTAAAATGTTCAGTCCCGATATGTATTCTTTATTATATAACGCAATAACAATAAAAATGGAAGTCGAGTTGAAGATGGATTTTAAATAATTATTTTTGCTATTTTAAAGGTGACCAAATTACTTTTATGTTTAAATTCTACGTTTGAATGTTATGAATCGTTGTTGTCGTTTTATTATCATTTCCATATTTGTTTCCGTCATCTTGTGAAAAAAATTATCTTTTTAGTCGTAAAGTACACAAATATTACACAATGAAAATTAAAACAAAAACTTATTCAACAAACCGCTAGATTTGTCTGTCTAGTTGTTTAAATTTAAGTAATTCTTATACTATATTGAGATCTTTCTATCTTTTGGTTTGTGTTCAACTAATGAGAAGAAAATTCTTGAAATGTGCATAATATCAAAATTTACCCTACTAAGCAACGTTGATAAATTTGAATTTTAGTATTTTATGTTAGTAAAAAGTCTACACAGACGAGATTTAGAAAAAGCCATATCGTCTAAGTTCAATTTGATGTAAATGTCTCAACTTTGAAATACAAAAGCCTCTCTCTAAAGAAAAAAAAATAAACAAAGTACAATGTAATAACAATCATATTTTTTCAACTTTGAAAAACAAATTTCCCACTTACAAGTATTTATTAAAAACTATAAATACAACAATCAAATCAATTTTTCCCTATCAACTATTTAAAGCATGTCTCAAATTTCACGTGATCACTTTTTAATAAAATTGGTACAATATTTAATTTGATAAAATGCTTTTATTCAAAGGATAAAACGTAGTAGCAAAGAATTAAAAATAGATTTTGGTATGACTTAGCTTAAGAAGCTTCTGTTGACCTATACAAATTCAATTTGGACCACGAAACAGAGGGCAAACGGAGTTTCTCTATGTAGGTTTTGCGATCAAATTTAAATGTATTACATTGAAGTTCATTCTTTGAGTTTTTTAGCAACGTATTCTGCGAAACTTGTCAACACCTTTTTAGATTTGGGGCATTAAACTTACGAAAGGAATCAGCTATTTATCAATATTATTTGCGTGTTAATAACAGGAAACTGTACTACCTAAACAAGTTTAGCAACATTTACAATTCCGTCAAAGTAGTTGAGGTTAAACTTTGTAGGCCTGTGTCTTTCTTGAAAATAAACCAAACCAGTCCAAACAACTACATTGTTGGTGGTGATATGTGAATCGAGCAGTACCAGTTATGATTCCAGTTTTTGGTCTTGATGACGCAAATTTTTTGCCAGTGGTAAAATACTGTCTTTTCAGAACTCGAGCAAAACTTGTTATTCCATTCGGGAAAACAGTAGAAGAATACTTAATTTCAAGGTCAAAGATTTTTTTTCACAAAAGAGAACACAGTTATATATACCTTCTTAAAACAAAGCTCTTTCTTCACAAAAATACCGAAACACAGAAAAACATTCCTTATTTAAAATAAAGTTTTTTTTTCACAAAAGAACTCCAACACAAAAATATATATCTTATTTAAAATTAAGCTCCAGATTCAAAGCAGTCTTTGTTTTAAGTAAGTTACTAATCGTGGCATCTTATGATCTTTGTAGTGAAAAAAATTAACGATTACCGTTATTTAGACATCCGTAGTTTTAAGAGAGGAATTGATTGTTCAGCAGGGTTTCTACGTAGCTTTTTATATTTCACCATTGACTATTTGCACACCCGTGAACTGTATCATTGCTTGTCAATGAAATGCAACATTATTTAATTAAAGAACAAAGCTGTGTTGTTTTGGTGGAGGTAAAGTTTTATCTGTGGCCAATTTGAGTCATATTCCGAATCGAAAACACTGTTTTAAATAATTCTACATTTTGTGAAAACATTCGTTTTGATATGTACCGAATTCATATAAATGCACTTCATGCATTTGAAATAGAACATAAATTTGATTATGATGTTGGATATGGTTTGCCCATTGTTTTGCTGAGGATAGTCTTTGAAACGTTTATAACGTTTAGAATAATTGTGACCATTGTTTCAAAAGAATACATTATAAGCAACTTATTCTTCGAAATATTTTAACTTCAATTTATTGAGATTTCGAGCTTCCTACTTTGAAAAGAAATCAGCTAATGATCAATATAGTTTGCTTATAATAAACAACAAAATGATTTCTGTTCAAAGATTTTATGCAAGATCTATATTGACCACTAGCGTACTTTTTGTCCGTTTCTAATTGTTATTATTTCCAGTTCTCTACTATAGACTTTGATTTCCCTCACTAACATTATTCCGATGTATCTCGCACTTTTAAAAATAATTCAAACTGCAACGAAAGATTTTCTAATAATACCATTACATTCCATAGGAAGAACACATCAACGTAGAATCAGAATTTTAAATGCAAATGATATCGTCCAACCATAGTCCCTCCTTTTTGGTCTCAGTGGAATATGTGAAAATCTCTTTGTAGTTTCTGTGCGGTACTTTTCTGCTTTGTTAATAGCTTCATATCTTTTTGTTCTGGTCACAACATGCCAGAAATTCTACCTTTGAACCAAAATAATGCCTGACCTTCTACTTGCGGTTTGTGTTTGCCGCTTGGATATCTTTGAGTTCGATACTTTCTCACCCACTAGGAAGTGATAAACAAATATACAAACGACCTGACATGTATAATTATAATAATTTTTTAATTTTCTCCTATAATTATTATCATCATCATTAAAATGTTTAAGTACTGCTTTGTCACCGAACATGAAAAATGATACCGTCAAAATATGCATTTCCCACTTTATTTTAATTATATGCATATTTATCACCTGTTGCATTTGCAATTAACAAACACATTACCCCCTTAATTGAAATTAACAAAAATATCAAATTACATAAATAACAGTTCTAGAGTTAATCATTATTATTTTACCATTGTAATAAGATAATTTACACAATGATGTTATATTTAAACTAACGCCTACTTTATGAACAAACCTCTAAATCACGTAAATTACAAGAATCAGTAAATAAACCCCCATAGATCAATTTGTTGTAAAACGTCAAATTTAAAAATTAAAATTTTGCTTGTCGGTACTAGACCCTATTTAATGTCCCATTGGATAATTTACTTCGTTAAATTGAGTAAATACAGACTTCATAACAACAAAATCTCTAGAATGATGCAGCAAACAAAGGCTGCAATGATTTCGAATCAGTGGAGAAAATATGTTTGCGCATACTTTTTGCTCACGATTCAAGGTAAAGTTCTATTTCTAAGGAAATACTAAAACATTTCTTATCTTTTAACATTGCTATTTAAAACCTAGAGGGAAATTTTAATTTTCTTACCACGTCTGCGCTTGACTCTACATGAGTTGATTCAACAGTAATGCAAAAGTAATAGTTTTTGACTCCATTGAGCAGAAAAATCATACCAAATTCAAGCAAGTTAAAAATAATAATCTATCATTAGTGTCCGAAAGGTTGCATGTCTTTTTCACGAGTGTTACAGTTTTATTCAAAGTCTGTTTATTCCGGTTTTACAAAGGTTAGTGTAGCAGACGTTTTGTGCATGATTTCCATTTTTGCCGATTTTTATTACTATCGACTGGTGTATCTAACCTTCTTTATTCCGTTAGGTGTTTTCGCAGATTCGTCCTGAAATTCATTGATATTTATAAAGTAAGATCGTATTTTGGTTAATAAATTAATTTAACTGATTTTTTAAGGAACCGATTATTTCTCTCCTTTTTGTACAAACCTTTTTTCTTGAAATTCTTAGAAATTGTTTCAAATTCAGTTCTAAAGTCAGGTTGAAGTGAGAAAATCTAACCCGCACATTTTAACAATTTTTGAATGTAAAATTATTTCTGTTACACATGTAAGTAAAGATAATTACTTAATATTTTATTCAATGAAAACTGTTAACATTGTTTAAATGTCTACAAAAAGGATTTAGGTGAAGGATTACCCACGATAAGTCTTCTTTTTGGTCCCAAAACGTTCTTCAAATTTCAAAGTGTTTCAAAAATAATAATTATGATTGAAATCGTAGAAAAGCATTATTCGTTCAGAAAAATACTTGTTTTGCCTATTTGACTGTTAAACAGTTGGACTCAACGTATTTTGAATCATTTTCAATTATATTAGTAATTTCGACAACACGAACAAGGACGGGACATAACACATTTACATAAAAAAACTAAAATCAAAGATACAAGTAGGATCAATGCGGACCAACCGAAAAACCGGAGGTGAACTCAGGTGGACCAGACAGGAAAGCAGTTTCTGACTATTTATGGTGCGTTCATACGTAATGCGAATTCAATTAGAACTATTGAATTCGAATCAAGATAATGCGCATTCAAAACTTCATTTTCGTTCACACGTTTATTTAAACCACATTTAATGCGAATTGTATTTCGCATTAAGATGAGCTTTGGGTTCACAAATAAATAACGTAGAAATCGAATTCAGATTAAAACGTGATTGTGGAATGTTTTCTTTATAAAATCAATTTTTTATATATATAAATCAACGCTGTTGAAAATGATTTTATTCTGTTACCATTTAATTGCATCGAAACTGTCTGTTCACGCGGAACTAGAATGCGCATTAAATGCGAATTCGCTTTATTGAAAACGTATATTTAATTATACAATAATATATAATTCGAAGGTATAATGCACTCCCCAAATGTCCTAAGGTTCGAAAACAGAACGCTCTTCCCGAAGGGGAGTGCATTATACCTTCGAACCTTGGGACATATATTGGCATATTACACGGAAAACACAATATTATTGCTATTATTACTCTGAATGTTTACTTCATTTTCAATCAAAATGAGAAAACTCCGCCCATTAATTATCACCTGATTTTTCAAAGACAGGCATATTACATGGATATCAACACTATTTGTTCTTTGTAAAAATATGAAAAATAGTAGAATTGAAATTATAATGAAAGATTCCTACATGAAGAGTAATAACGCGCATTATTTCAAATCAAATTTATTCTCATTAGGATTTCATTGACGTGTGAACGCAATTAGTTTTGAATGCGTAATAAATGCGAATTGAATGCGAATTATATGTCGCTGTGAACGCAGCATGAAAGACTCTTGCCGCATTGTTTATTTTTCGATGCGGTAATAGCTATTTCAGGATAAAGGTAAATGTTTCATGGGATCACAACCTCCAAGCGGAGAAAGCGAACAGCCTGTTTTGGATTTTAAGGGTTTTTTATCTTTGTCAGATCAATCAATAGACTGCCTATAAAGTCAATTTTCCCACAAAAAATGTTTACTGATTTAAATGACATTTAAATAGTCATATATGAAAGGTTACACAATGTTTTGCGAAATTTTTATTAAAACTAAAATTTTTGGATCTCGGAATTATTGTTGTGATTCGCTGATCAAAAAACATTATTATACCCCGAAAACTAATATGAGGTGTATATTGGAATCCCCCTGTTTGTTTGTGTGTGTGTCCGTCAGTCCGTCCGTTCGCCTGTCCAATTTCCTTGAAATCGCGTCTCCTGCTAAACAGTCTAATGGATTTCAATGAAATTTTATATGAACATAAAGCACAATGTGCAGAGTTGCAAGTTGGAATATAATTCGTCTCAATGTTCATTATGAACGTTTACTTTGTCGATCATCCGGAAGCAAAAACGAGAAATTAATTTCTGTTGCAATTTGATTGGTGTAAATGTGGAAATAGGAGATATGGTACGGTTGTCACTAGACCACTATTCGAAAAGTGTAAATTACAAACATACAGTGTATATTATTGAAAAATGTTACAAACAGAACAAAACCATTAAAACAATGAACATCTGATATACGATACCACATGAAATCAATTATTGCATAAGTACATATATGTTGCACGATGAGAACCCATGGGGAACGAATAAATGAAAGAAACAATAATTGCATTTTTAACCTTATAAACATTTCAAATGCTGAGAATCGAAAGCATATTTTTTTCACGTTACCAATAGTTTGTCACACATCGCGAGATTTTATCTATTTATGCTACCATTTAATCGTATGTTAAATGTTTTGTCGCAGTTTTATTAACAGGAATACCTGCTGATTGGAATTCACAAGGGTATCACATAACTTTTTATTATTCATTGGTTGATTACCTCCGTATAAATACTATAATAATTACCACCTTCGTTTTTCCCAACAATTTTTAAATGATAAACCCCAAGTATCAAATCTCCAAGTTACGGGAAAACTTACTGTTATATTTGCTTTCACCTATGATACTACTGACTAGATATTTGATTAAAACCACATTCTTTATTCAAGTTGGACAAAAATTATAAGTGAATGATTCGATCTCAGTTTTCCAATTTATAACATGTATAACTGGACAGATGTGAGCTTGGTTTTCAAAGTAATGAAATATAATACTGTTTGTGATCTCAGGACGTGACTGACAATTTAAAGCTTATACAGAATATGTTAAATGTTTGTTGACCTAAAATTTTACAAGTGGTCTGCTAAGTGTTCCAAAAAATTCCTCTTTTCATTTCTTATTTATTTGACTGCACCAATATTCCATATCTAAAATTACATTTTATTTAAAGATATGAGACTTTTCTGAGAATGACACATTTTGTCTTATAACAACTTCTTACAAACATTACTCGGAAGAAGACTGCGCCTGTATCAAGTCAGGACGCGAAATCAATGGATTGTTTTCGGGCAATTTCACGGTGTAAAGACCGGCCTTGACTTTGAGTTACACTATTGGTTACACTATTGGTAACTCTATTGGTTACTATTGGTTACACTATTGGTGCTGCATGTTAAACAGGAGATGATTATCCCGAACCTCTTTACCTCTTCCTTCGTTTAAAAGGGTTTGTAACGATCAAGCATCTGTTTTTGTTCTTTTGTTTGTCATCTGTTTCTCTCCTTTTTATTACAAATCTTGTTCATCATCCGGCTCAAATGTATTCCTTTTATCTTTAAGTATGTTTTGATTTAAGTATAATCAGTATTCACCTTAACATACATGTATGTATACTCTTAAAATCAATCGCCCTTTTCAAAGATCGAAACGGACCGAAGCATGTATTTAATAAGGTGACACAAGAAAGTCGAACGTTTTAACGTGTCCAATGTAGAATATATATGTGAGAGTTCAAAAGTGCATAGGTTAAAGATACAAGGTTTTGAAACAAACTAAAAAAAACAAAACGAAAACAAAAAGAACAAAGGCCTGGAATCTACGAACTCCTTTTCAAAGCGGGAGCGGGATCAGGAGCTCATGAAGGGTAAGCATCCCCTGTCTTGCGAACAACACCAGTCGTGGGGTCATTAAAATTAAATCTGGGTTAACGTAAATCCGAGCAGAGAAAAGTTAAACTCATTGTTGTAATACTGGTAACAGGCTCATAGCTTGTTGTGATACACATACTATATGAATCGACCAATTCATGCTTGCAACCATAGAATTTTAGGGGGGACAATTTCAACCTTCATGAAACAAATATTGAACGACGGCATTATCACAGAATCCAATTTTAGACAATTGATAAAGATATTTAATAATTATATTAAATTTTAAAATAGATTTTTCAGTTAGTGCCCCCGCATCCACATGTTCAGGAACGGGATTTCCTTCAGATTGGATAGCGACAAACCCGGATTTCACTTACTGGCATGTAACAGATTCCCTACAACGACAATTTTCATCTGGTTATTTGATACGAGATTTTTACACAAATGGACAGCAATATGGTATAACTATACTATCATAATAAACTTTTTTCATTCAATATTAAAAATTATGAAATTCTCTTTCTAATTACTTGTAAACATTATTAAAAAATATATCCATTAATCATGTTATTAGTTTGACACTGACACACCATATTTATATTTATTATACCTTAACTTGTACAGAGATATTTTTTTGCAATAAAAGTATACATTTGCTCTTGTATAATATTATACCTGTAGACCGGTTTATAGAAATAAAGAAGCCTTCTCAATCTAAGGATGCCTGTAGCGGCAGGGAAAAAAAGAATATCTCCACAAAATATATAATTCAAAACTGTACTTTGGCTCTTTAATTTTCATCAAATAAAATATAAAGCACCCCAAACGTACTTAATTAATACTTATAAACAAGAATTTGTTCACTTTATTGTAGGCCCAACACCAACATGCCAAAGTGAATACTTTAATGCCATAGATGGATATTATTATTACTTAATGCTTTATGGTAATGGTGAAAATGTATACAGCTCATCTTCTAACAGACAAATATGTCATGCTTTTAAGCAATATGGGAACGTCATCAGGGAATATTACGGTAAGAAAGTGAATATAAATAAAAACAGTGCCTTAATATTTCAGTGTACATGTACCATTCTGACGATTATTTCTCTCTGCTGCCGACATTCTTAGCATCAGCTATCTTTTTGATGATTAGCAACATTTGATGTATCGGTAAATAACCGATAACGACAAAAAGATCAGCTTGGTAAAAAGTTCTTAAAAAGTATTTTGAGAGGAATGAGAATATCTGCTTTTCAGAGAGAACAAAACTATCAAACATTATCGCTAAAGGGTTGAATTTTAAACTATGGCGTACATGTACATATATTAAGCTTGCTAACTAATTTTCGTCTGTGTATTTACAGAAAGCCTGAATTCTCCTAAAGTATTGTCAAATGCCACCCAGTGTGTTCTACGGTTAAATTCGTCTTCGTTGAGCATGGTACTTATTAAAAGTAAGTGAATATGTATAAGTTGTGTTAATGAAAGTAGCCGAAAAATTATTAATAAAATACTATGACGTTAAACCTACAATATATCCTATTACTCAGTCAATTTTGAAAACTACAACCAGCATTTTTTACTCAATTGGAATCAATTTTCAAAACAGCAACCATTTTGGTAGTATTACGAAAAACTACCTGGAACTCCAATCTGTTGTCTTGAAAAGGTAGAGTTGAAACCAGTGGATCTAAGAATAAATGTATTACATGGTAAACGGCTTAGATTATGGTGTCGTAACACACAGTTAAATTACAACTTTTTCTGTAAGAAGTTAATAATCGGATTCAAAAGTAATAAGAAAGTGTTCACTGAAATTTACAAAAAAAAGTGATTTACTAATAAGGTCAAACAGCAAAAACTCCTTATATGTACCATGAAGATAACATGTTCAATTTAAGAGTTGTAACAATGATTAAAAATTGTCGCATCCGATATTGATTAAATGTGCAGTCACCTGCCATTCCCCTCGACTTAATTTTTTTTTCTTTCTCGAGGTTAAATTTTAATGTATCAATGATTTATCTTATGTTAAAAACAATAATTGAATAATTGAATAACTTAAATAAAATATGATGCAAAATGAAGATAATTAAAGTCTAGACTGCAGTATAATTCAAGCAGTTAGTGGTATAATCTTTGCTTTACAAGCATGTGTAAAATCAATTTTGGAAATCATCAAATTGCTTTCAGCTGAATTTGAAATTAGCTGACAGCAATATTTGAAATCGGTTCCATCAAATGCTGCAAAGTATGTTTATACCCATAGCATTTTCATTGGATTTATTCCACCGCATATGAAGTAAACATTAGTATTAGTAAACAACAACAGCTAAAAACTTTACACTATAACATATCTAAGTTTTGATAAATATATAAACTTTATATTGATATTTCCGCGAAATTGTAATGAGGAACAGGAATGAATGAAAATGTTCCTTATTGATAATCATAATTATCTTTATTTTGTAAGATGGAGATAATTGCATTATTCTCTTTCCCATGCAACTTAGTTGGAATTTAATTCCTCACACTCATTTACAAGTTTAACGGTAATAATTATACTTTTGAATGTGCTTGCTTTTTTTAATGTGGATATTTTTTATCTAGACAATACCGAGTATATAACCTGTCCTTTTACGTCCATGCAGTATAGTTTTACCTTCAGTAAAGATGGAAATGCTGATTATTGCGCCGGTAGCCAGCTATCTACTGCTGTCATCTATAACGAAACTATTAGTCTAGATAGTTGTTTCAATCATAGTCTTGTGGACAAAGGTAAATGTCTTTTACTTATTTAGAATTCATTCAAACAGGGAAAAAAGAAACAAAATACAAGACATACCACTTAAACAACAATACAAATGATACTTATAAAATCAGCTTTTTTGGTTTATTTATACAAATTTCAGGAATGAGATGAAACATAACGATCAGCTCAAAGTATAATTAATGGTAGTGACACATTCTTATCAATAGATGGAAAACCCAAATTCATCTACAGGTTTACTGGGTTTTTTAAATTAAACTTGTTGTCTCTTCTAGGAGAGAGTGGATTGTTAAAACGAAATACCTTACTTGCAAGTTCTTTTCAAGGAAAATGAGCGTTAAGCTACATTTCTGACCCAACATTTTGGCAAAGAAATTGTTGCTGATTAATAAGATCATAACGAGATAATGAGATCATAGACATTTGTTTATGCGAAATAGTCGTTGTTATTCTGTTTCCGAAACACTCATCTGATTACAAAACTTATACAGCAGTACGTTATAGAAAAGAAAAGTAGTATTTAACACTTTTGTTTTTGTCATCCCATCAAATTTTGATGGATTTTATTATTTGTTCTTAGAATATGGCTTTGACAAAACTATGTCGTACTTTTGACGTAACTATGTCGAAATTACGACACTTTTTTATAGCGGTCCTGAAAATGCAAATAATGTTTCTGCTGAATAATTTTAAGGGTGCGTATAGTTTTAAAAACCGTCTGAATTAATAAGCTCAAGTAGTTTTTATGATAGGAGAGATATGGAAGTAAATGGCTAGCAGACTAGGCTCGATCTAGAGTTTTAAAAAGAATATAATTTTATAATATGAATATGAACTGTTATGTTCATTTTTTAGGTGAACCATTTTATGGCACATTTTCCTGTCTCAGTTTCTGGTCTGCAGAGAGCAAAGATAACCCGTCATCGGGAGATTTTGTTGTTATAGAAATGTTTTTTATCTCTCGGTGGTCTTATTGTGGAGTAAGTTTAGTATTCGAGATACATGGAATATATGATTGAAAATTATATATATATATGCATGACACAACATTTTTCTTATATTATATAGTATCAAAATATTAATATAAATTTAAAGGTACAAATAATATAAATATGTTAGTACACTTTACCCTGAAATGGTCAATATTAGAATGGAAAAAGGAAAGTGCGGCGGTTGTCTTAAAAGCGGCAGGAACTGCTCATCCTTTCAGAACACCTGAGATCACCCCGTTTTGTTTTCTTTTTTTGGTGTGTTCCGTTTTTTTTTAAGTTTAAAATGTATGTATGTCATGTTCCTTCTTGTTTGTGTTCTCCAGACTGCCTTGTCTTTCGACTTTCTCCTTTTGTCTGCCTCTTTTTTTTTCTTTCGCCTCCCTTCTTTTCTAAGTCATTTATATCAGACATATTGATTTGGGTTGACAAAAACCAGGTACAATTTACAGAAGTATATGCGAGATAACAAAGACAGAAAGAAACCCAAAAATATAAGGATGTGATTGTCAATCTTTATAAAATGGCTAAATACATCTTTTTTTTATTCTTGGTTATTTAATCTTGGCGTCGGTTTGATTTTTCTTTATCCTTTTTTAATATATACTTTATTTTTCAACCGTGCAATATAACATATATAGGTTCGTATAAGTTCGGAACAACACATATCACAGCAAGCAGTGAAATGTAACCTGTTTTCGCAGGCAGCCCATATTACACTGTCCAGAGGTTTTCCTTACATTTTATATAACGAAATGTAAATAAGTCAATGTTTATTGGTGAAAGAAGTTCTCCCACTTTATCAGAGAGGCGACTTTCATTTGGTATGATTTTGTTTTGATTTTCCAATCGCAAACTTCACTTTCATTTACAGCAACATTCTTCAGCCGTACTTGCATGAGAAGTATATATTATCAGTTGATACGCTACTCCAAAGCTTGTGCTTCCTTTAAGGAATTCGAAGATACCAAAGGGGCAGACAGAAATCGTAAGTCGGAAGACAGACAAGACCATGGCCAACAAAATGAAACGAAGGCAGGTAACATGCATTACAAATACATGTAAAATATACATGTAAGCATGTAAAAAATAAACAAATCTAATAAAAAGTTCTATCTGTAAACAGTTATTTTTCTGCATGCTGCAAATTAGCACAATTTCTAACATGAACTTAAAAAATGTATATGAGCATTGAGAAATTGTACAAACATGTAGGTATTAACATGGAAAGCGCAAAATCTATGGATCTTTGACATTTTTATTTTCATGTACACCATTCCATCAACAGCTTCCATGGTCATGATGGAAGAAATAAATGGAATGGGTTATGACCTACACGTATCTACTGTAACAAAGGTCACTATGACCATAATATGTGGTATTAACAACATGAGGGTTCATACCACTACATAAATCTGACAAGCATCAATCCTATGATGAACATATTGACACCATAATGTGATTAAGAAGAAATCACTAAGTTATATTTCAGTACAATCAATATTTGTCCCAGTAAATAGTCTGTCTGTTGCCATCATATCCTTATTCTGAATTAACAACCAAGTATGTTTACAATGTATGCCAAAGTCCGACCAAAACATATTACTGTAAAGTCAGAAATTATGGCAATGTTTTTATTATTGCAAATATTGCAACAGGTGCAAATTGCAATAATTAGAAGTCACATTCAGAATTTTCAGTTGTTTTCTGTTTCAGGATTAACTTAATTGCAATATGAAAACTCGCATTATCACAAGCATCGGAACTTTTGCAATAATAAATGCACGCATTAATTTCTGAATTTACAGTATATAGTACAAAAAAGTTATTCTGAAATCATACTTTTATAGATTGTTATATAAAAATAGGAGATGTGGCACAATTGTCCATGAGACAGCCACCCACCAAATTTAAACTTCTACAGGTTCTATTATGGCCTTTATACATGGTATCATTATGGAGCCCATACCATGTACAACGGAAGCTGTAAAAGGCCCGAAAATATAAAAATGTAAAACTATTCATAAAGCATGGCACTCAACCTAATCTATTGAAAAAATTTAATGTTTTGTTATAAAGTTTTCTACCTATCACAATCTGTTTTATTTAAAAATTTCAGGTAGACAAATTTCAAGGTTTTAGTTAAATTCCTGACTTGGTAGCTGCAAAGTCTTACTTCAATACATTAATTTGTATACTGGTACATGTATCTATTTTAGTGATGGTTGTAAAATTGTTTACATGTATGAAAATAAAAAGATATGGGGTAAATGTCAGAGAACCACAGTCAATCCACGAGAAAAACTGAATGAATTTACATGTACAAATCTAGAAGGCCTTCAACAAGGATGGAATAGTACCCCTTGTGACACGCTCTAAATTGCCCCAAAGAAGAAATCTTGTATACGTAAAATAATACTACTCCCACCTGAATATTATCAAAAATGTACATGTAACAAACAAATAGACAAACCTATGAAACTGGTTACTACAGACTTGAAGGACAGTTATAATGAATCAAGAACAATCATTGTGTTGTTACCGAAAGTTAGTGGGTAACAGAAATTGATGGCCACTGACTTCAAGAATATTAACAAGAATGCAAAATACAAACAAGTCTACCAGTAACTGTTTCTTAAACACTCTTGAAAAATAAAAACAAAACTATCCGCCTACACATATCGATGGTCATGTGGGAATTGTAGACAAACAGTCAACATGTTTTAATATTACTATGTATAGACTGAATTTAAATAAGTACTCCGTCTGAAATGGGAAATCAATGTTGACATTTATTCTAATCTTATTGTACTGTAACTAATGGTTTTTAGACAGATCTTTCTGCATCTATAAATACAAGTACTTAACTAGCCTGAATACCATACATGTGTAAGTACATGCTTAATCACATGGTTAAGTCCTTATCACTATCAATTGATCATATTTTTATACTGCAATTAAGTGATTTTTTATACAAAAACGAGTGTACAAAGATAGCAAAGTGATATTTGTATAGTAGCATAATATTGTCTCCTGTTATCCCAACATATTATGAGCGAGCTGTAATATTTAATTCGGAAACCAGCTCACTGGTGTCTGCAAATATGTCTGCCTTCTAAAGAAAAGTTAAAACAATACAACAATTTAAGAAAGAAAACTGTCCATTAATTTACCTTTTAATATATGCAGGATAAAAACAATACATGATCATTGCCGGAAAATATCAAATTCATTTGTATTTGCTGTGAAACTTGTCAAAATGCTCTCACAAATAATTTGGATATTTTCCGACAATGTACATGTATTGTATATATGTTCTCTTCCTAAATCTAGAAATCTTAAGTTTTTAAAATTTCACACAAAAAACAAGAGTGAGAAATGTACAGAATATACTTAAATGATTGATTTTACAGAAAAACAACAACAAGTCTAATGTTAAAAGGTTCTGTTTATCCAGTTTTTTTTCCAGTAAAGTGACATCTTGCAAAGTCTGTCAGTGACCTGATAAGTATCAATTATTTTGTTTATTATTTTCTAATTTTTAATGATCAAATATAATATAATACATGTACATGTACACATGTACATTGTATTTTGCAATTAATATTAAAGTCAAGAATTTTTAATTTACAAACTAACTATACATGGAATTGTTTTTTTTTCTCAACAAGGAAGTGAACCTGCACCATAAGCCCACATACATTTTGTAATCATAATTACAGAATATTGTAGTTTTTATGATGCACTGAAATAAAAGACTGTATTAAATCAGCCACTGCTTACTAGGCTAACCTCCTTATGTAATGTCGTCTCTATTTATTAGTCATACATTTATTTGTCTTACATTGTATTTAGAATCCCCATGCACTGTGCTACTTAGCTGTGAGACATATCAGTATTAACCATGTTATAACAAGGTCATTCATGCATGAAAAATAGGTCAAAGTCAATATCTGAAGCATGCAATGCAGTTGCAATTGTCATTTCTACATGTAGATCCGTCATACAAACCAATAAACATATGTTTGATGTGGAACATATCAGTTTTAACCATGTTTTTTACAAAGTCATTCCTGCATTAACCGGAGATGCAGCCATCGCCTGCAAAGTTCGCCTCGTAACCCCAGCTTGTTGTATTCCGCTATTTGAATGGAAGTTGACTTTGCGTAAAAACTTGGTATGCAAACATAACAGTCCGAGAGTCTTTTTTAAAAGTCTAGTTACAGCTTGTCTTGTGAATTTTGGAACTTTATGAAATTAAAATTATATCTTTGAAATTTATGTATTTTAAATAATTTAACTTGTAAAATCTGCACACCAACCTGCATGATGGTAGGTCACACAGTATGTGAGGAAACAAGTCGGACAAAAAACGTAACCAAAGCCAATGATGCACGAAATAAGGGTCAAAGTGACCTAATTTGGGTGGGATGCTGTCAGACTCCCAAAGACGCATTTGCACACCAACCTGCATGATGGTAGGCCACACAGTATGTGAGGAAACGAGTCGGACGAAAAACTTAACCAAAGTCAA
>JAULBM010224834.1:0-17107 GCA_032357055.1 Geukensia granosissima
TTTGAAAATAAATATTCAGACCCATTTCTTGTGATTAACAGTGTAGTAAAAATTAAAACATTTATATTGAAAACCCATGCAGTTCTATGCCCTTTACTACAGGCTTTCGAGGGCCAGTTTCCTGTTAGATTAAATTTTAAAAAGAAAAAATATGGGGTCAGGAGTTTTGTCAAATAAATATTCAGTCATTACAAAAAGGTGATATAATTGTTCATGCACAAATCAGTTTGAAAATAAATATTCAGACCACTTTCTTGTGATTTCTGTGTAGTAAAAATGTAAGAAATTTGGGGCGAAAAATATTCATGCTTCTTGACAACTGAACCCCCCGGAAAAATTTAAATGGTAGTCCCCTTAGTGTTCACTATAAGGTTATGTTCCAACCGTATGACTATATCCCATTCATCTAGACCATATGAGTATACAGGTCATATTGGGGTATTTTATTATTATTAAGGTTTTTAGTCGGGGCGATTCAGAGCTCGTCACTGGGAGCAGGATTCGCCCTTGTTGAAGGCCATAATTCAAAATTTGATATCTGCTTGGTAGGATGCGGCGTGGTCTTATGACATTTACGCAATGTCTTTCCTTAAAAAAATAGGGAAAGCAGAATTGAAAATACAAATTCCATCCTTTGAACACACTAACGAAATCAATTTGTTCAAGTCTTCCGCTTTTTCATATCAGGAATTTTTTATTGTTATTCATTAATCCCTCAAAACAGGGTTCAATGTTTTTTAGTCATGGTCAAAACCATGGGCGTATGGTCCGATCATATCAATAGGTATTTGGAAGAAATTCTCGAATGGTCCGGATCGTACGCATGTCATCTTGAAGAGCTTTATCAGATCGACTCTTCTCTCATATGACTAAAATAAATAAATAAATATATAACAATCCATACTATCTTCTTTTACAATATGGGAGAAAATCGCCAGATGAAAGGGAAAATTTTCGTACCCTACACAAAACGTCTCAATTAGGGCGCACTGTTGCAACGAAATTCCTGACATAACACACATTCCACCCCTTTTTGTATTTCTTGTTAGTTGTATTTTATCTATTCCTGGATATGACAGATTGTAGCCCGCAAAACAGTTTCAATTTTCTTTAGAAATTTTATGCGTTAAAAATCATCATAATTTGCATCTCTTTAAAATCGGAAAATTAGAAAATAATCTGTATTGAAATGAAAATTAATAATAATTTATCCCAGAACATGCATATTCAAACTAGGTATTTTCTTTTAATACATAACAAGTAGAATAAGCATACGTACATGAATTACTGGTGTTCGTCTTTTAAACAGTAATTGACTTCTTGATTGCCAAACATGCGAATGATTAAAATGTGAAAAATATATATTTATAAAGTTTTGTATTTAATGTGTTCCTTTATTCCGGAAAAGTGCTCACATGAGTTCGTGTTTAAAACAAACTCAAAATAATTCAGGAGTATTGTTATACTGATTTGTATGCGTCCCAACAATGGTTTAAGTACAAGATACAATGGATAGGTGTGAGTTCGTTGAATTATTTTCAACGAACCCCCACTTATCCATTGTATCTCCTATACGGAACTCCTTCAAAGTATTCCGTTTCTCAATCACAATAGCATATCATTTTATTGAACTAGACTGGTTTATCTGTATCTACTTCCGGTTTGATATTTTCACTGCAGATGCATTGTTTTTTAAATTGAAATAAACTTTTATAGTAAAATAAAATGTGTTTTTGTTGTTTTTATATTTTTCTTTCAAAGAAAATTTAAAAAAAACTGGTGTATTCTCCTTTGACTAGTTTATGTGAATCCAAATAATTTATTGACATGAAAACTCTAGAGAAATCCGAAAGGATACGAAAAGTAAAGAAACGTAATTTTGGAGGTAAAAAACAAAAACTTTCAAGCAATTATTATAAAGATGGATTAAAATTAAGTTAGGTTAAAACAGAACAGAAAAAAGTTTCCAACATCAAGATATTCAAGCAAGAGAATGGAAAAATCTACAGATTCCACATTTGGCTTGCATTATGGTATGTTTCTTGAATTAAAATTTAGGGCAATTAGACTTTGGGTAGAATACTTAAATACAAAATTTATTTCCATGTTTTTATAGGTTATATTTTTGCATGATGAATAAACATAATAAACTTAAGAGGTTACCGTATAACGGGTTATTTTCATGGGTGTAAAATTTGGCGATTTCGAGGTGAAAAGGTATAGCAGAAAATTTAGCGGTTTTTATTTTGGCGGATGGAAAAATGAAGAGAAAAAAATGTACATTTATATTTTCCACGTTTTGAAATCCAGAGGTTTTATTGAGTTAGCCTCCTGAACTGCAGCATTGGCCTCCTATTATGCACTTGGCCCGATTATTTCAGATAGTTCCGACTTACTTTTCAGATGGTATCGGATCTTATTTCTTGAACAAATTTAAGATGCTCATCTTTCAAACGTTTGTGCAAAACTAAATTGAATATATGTTCACTTAATGACAACTCACGACTTACCAATACCCGTAAATTATATTTGGCAGAATGTGATATACATGTAAGAATTATAACAAAAGATCAACTAGTTATACGGTTGAATACCGAATTAACGCAGTGAATTTTACTTGACTTCAGACGGGAATTGTTGCGGAATTTATGTTGGCGATTTTCTAGAGACCACTTAATTACGCTAAAATTAGCACCTCGCGAAATTAACCCGCTATACGATATTTTTGTAGAAGAAAGAAAAACAAAACAAAGAAAACAGTCAGTCCATATGCAGCAAGTGGAACGATTATTTTTCAAATGAAAAGTTATAGGATAAATTGTCAGAGACTCACTCAAACACCAAGAAAAGGAGAAGAGATTTACAAATCTAGAGGTCTCCAACTAGGGCTGAATACCAATCCTTGAGAAATGCTCATATTTGTCCCAAATATAAAAATTATATCCAGGGGTCCAGTATAATTTCTTCCTTGGAAAAGTGCCCTTACCTCGGGAGAACTGCCCCCTATTTTTTATTTTTGTTTACTGAAATTATATTGGAATTTTTGTGTATGACTTCCAAAAACTTGTCTAATGCTTTAACAAATGAACTTGCCTAAATTTTATTCCTTCATTCATTCATTCATATCTTTATTTCCTCTTTACAGAGATTAATGCATGAAATTTTATATGACAACAATGGAACGATGAATAGCTATATACAAGAGTACAATATTCAAGTCACTGATATTATATAAAAAAGACAAACACATTATCAAATGATGTATACTACTAATATATAGTATTTACTATAAGTAGCCTATCAATTTGGCTAGGTAACTGCTCTGGCCGACGCTAAGTCACGTTCCAGCACATTAGAAGGGAGATGCTCGTAAGGCTCTGTTATATTCCGCTATACACTGTATGACATGAACGTGACACAGTTTTGTTAAGTTTTCAGTATCAATTACTGTGTCCGTAACTAACGGTCTGCCCAACAAGATCTGATAAAGTTGTTCTTCATCATACGAATACAGTTCTATAAAAAATCTCTACAGGAAAATTTTCAATGATAAAATCCCACCATAAATTTTGGAGATCCCTTGTACTGCTGCAGTCACAGCAAGCATTGCACATATACGTCTCTAAACTGTCTATTGCAGTTTATCTATAAACGATATAAATGGATCAACTCCTAGTGAGCTCTGACACATATCAGATCTTGTTGACGTTTTCAAGTCCAGTATATAATTTATTATAAAGTGTTGAAAACGATTTAAAATTGATAGATTATTATATTTCAGCCGATTCCACATCTCACATCCGTAAAGAACTGTTGGTAAAACAATAGATTTATACAGTTTAATAAGAACACATGGATTCATTGACTTACAGCTAACACCATTCAAAGAAAAGTAAGCATTTCGTCCTTTTCTGCAGGAGGTCGAAGTCCTTTCACTACTTTTGAACTTCCAATTAAGCTAGATACCAAGATGTGTATAGCTATCGGATAAGGGAACTAAATCTTTGAGATATCGTCAGCCAGAGCTGGTGCACAGCTATTAACATGAAAAACACCACTTTTACTATTACATAATTGTAATTCTGATAATGAATCATTAATATATACTTAATATAGCAAACCAGAAAGTACACCACCTTGCCTCACTCCCTCTAACACAGGAAAAAAAGGAGATTGACATTGATTTACAACTACCGCACTTTTGTGTTAATATGACAGTCATTTATTATTGTCCACAATTTACCATTAACCCCTAATTTATGTAACATATACATCAAACCAATCCTCCATACAGTATCAAAAGCTTTTTTACTATCCAGAAATGCTACATAAATTTTACTAAGTAGTTCAAGATTATGATAAATTGTTTCATGCAGATTAAATGATGCGATTAAGCAACCTAGATACTTTTGAAAAAATCTTTGTTGTTGGGGGTTCGGGAAATTTTTTGTACATAATACGTAATCCATTAAACGAGATTTTATTATATTTTCGAAAACTTTAAGCACACACGAAAGTAAACTGACTGGTCTATAACTGCCCGTTGTGGTTTTCGTCTTTGTTCAACCTTTGAATTTTGGGACCAAGAGACCGAATTTCCAATCATTGGTTATTCTACCTAATCTGATAATTTAATAAATAATGCAGTCGGATTCTTTGCAACAACACTTCCGCCATATAACAAATGTTCGTGTTGGATTTTGCCGTATCCATCAGCTTTTCTGCGTTTCAATTGCTTAATAATGTCAAGAACTTCACTTTCCATAACTGGCCCACCAGGTATGTATTCCTCCTCATTAACATTGCGGTTTTGAATAATGTCATTATATATTGTCTCTATAAAGCGTTTAGTATCCGTGTCATAAAAACCATAGTCCATTGGATGATACAAATCACGAAAATAGTCAGCGAAGCAATCAGCCACAGCTTCAGGTGTATAACACATTTTGTCATTATATACAATTTCGAGATAATCGATGCACCCAACCGTTTAAATTGTACTTATAAATTAAATAAACAGAAGTGTCATGGAGTCTTGAGGTCTAAAGGTCTTCACAAAGCTGTTGACAAGGGTGCAACTCAGTTTGCTCAGAATAACTCAAATTGCTAATACTAGAAAATTGAATTTGAATTTATATTTATACTTTAATCCACAAACTGCTTGGACATAACATGCAAATAGAAAATAAAATTTTCATGCTTGCTGAAAACCTGGTCATTGATGTTACTATGAACACTTCATTAGATCATATCAGCAAAACACATCGCATCAGAACATCTGAATATCACAGAAATAGCTGATGTAAATTCTAGCAATGTTTGAAATTTAATCTCTAATTCTCATTCTCTGCTTGCTTTGCTATTACCCAAAAACCATGCAAAGTTACAGAAACATATGTATATGTTTAATCGGTCCCTCTCGTAATAGAATTATTTTTTTTATTTGAGGACATTCAGTCTCAAACTTCATTGACTCCGCAAGATTGGTTCATGATCAAAAGATGTATCACTTCAATTACATTTGAACGTGTAATGGAGGCATCATTTAATGTGAAGAAGTCCAATTTTGCACTTGAAACTCAGTAGTGACAATTTTATCACAGTAGATATAGACCATAAAGCAGTAGATCTTGCCTCGTATCATTTAATAGAGTTGAATACACATTTAAAGCTATAACTGCCTATTTTCGGTGTCTAATGCTTATTCGTCCATGTGATGGTTGCGAAATTAAACAATATAAAGAACATGCATTCGCATCAAGTTCAAAATGTACTAAGGGAATATGTAAAATGTCAGGTGGTGCATCAAAGCACATACTGAAACATGAAGAGTGTTTAGGATTTGTGCCTTTGTCACTGAAGTCTTCTGGAATAATATGTAATAAGTGTTCTAAATTTATCAAGAACAAGAAAATTAAAACATTGTCAAAATAATCTAATAAAGAAAATGATCCAGTAGAACTTTCCAAGGATGAAATTGTAGAAAAACTTATAACTTTACCTCCTAAAATGCCTGCCAATCAGCTGGCGTTACTGCAAGCACAGATAGTAGCATCCAATATGAAAAGCAAACAAGGAATGCGTTGGGATAAAGATGTGATTTGTTTGTCACTTAATTTATACGATAAAACCCTGCTGCATACAGGAATATTGTTAAGAACAATTGGTTGCAGTAACCATCTGAAAGTATAATGAAACTATATAAAAAAGCTGTCAAAAACCAGGAATTGTTCCAGACATGATGATTTGGATGGCTAATGAAGCCACACGTCAAATTTTAGTCTTGGATGGGTACTATGGGGGGGGGGTATTATTCTTGATGAAATGGCAATTAAAGAAGACATTCAAATAGTCCATACAAAGTCTAGCACAAAATTATTTGGTCTGTCTGAAAATGGTGAAAATGTAAAACGTATGCAAGTTTTAACTGATGGCAAATTTGAATGCGAACTGACAAACCATATTCAGTGGGTTGACAGGGTATAGATGGCCTTTTGCTAACGTTCCAAATGTTCAAGCACCTCCAGCAAAAATATTTATCACAACATCGTTGTGTATTGATCAAGTGTACAGAAGGGGATTCAAACCTATATATTGGTGCCTCGATGGTTCTGCAAATAGCAGAACATTTCTAAAAATGCATTTTTCCAAGTAGTAACCCTGATAAAATGGTACTTAAGGGATATAAAAATCCTTAAAGAAAAATTATGGATCCAAGTCATTTGATTAAAAAAGTCAAAAACAGTGTCATGAGTAGTGGGTTTTTAGATAGTCATTAAAGCCTGCTGACTGTTAATGGTAAATTCATTATTTGGAAGATGTGGATTGATGCCTTACAATGGGATCGATCTAATAACAGTTTCCAAATTCACAACAAACTTTGTGATGGGCACACATATCCAAGTAATTCTAAAAAATGCGCAACAAACTTGCTTGGTGACATGTTACATTTAACATGTTTAATGAAATGTTATTATGAAACTCTAAATGGGGCAGGAAAATGGAATTGGAAGGGGTGCTAGAATATCTCAAAAAAACACTAGTGTACTTGTTTACTGATCCAAGGCTTGTCAAACACCACATAGATCACATCCAGATTTCTCCATCAATATAAATTGAGTTGCATAATGGACAAATAGTGTCTCTTTCCTCCAGTTTTTTTGTTTTGAGGATTTTCTTTTGGACCTCACAGTGAGGTTTTGCTTAGTTTTCACTTTCTTTTTTTCAGTTGAGGAAGAGAAGTTGTTTTGATAACACTTGTACTAGAACTAGGGGTAGACATTGATTCTGGCACCAACGACTTACAAGAGAGTTTGTGTGAACTATTGTCTGTTTAGAAACTGTCTTATCTAAATATTGTGGACAGGTTATTTCATCAGCTGCTGATATAATAGAACATAATTTCTCCTTGATCACATCATTTGCACTATTTGAAGATATTATTACGTCATAAGCTTTGGATAAAAAACCAGTTCATTTTTGTTAAATTTACTGAATAAAGTCTTTTCATCATCAATAAAGCCTGATTTGAATTTGAAATGAGTACTTTGCTTGCCTTCTGACTTGTCATTTAAAATATCATGTTAACAGCTTGCAAAGAAATATGTTGTTTAAAATCTACCCGTCTTATAATTCAATCTGTTTTGTCTTTTCCAATTTTGGTAAGTATGTCTTTTCTTAATTGATTACAGCAATTCTACAGAATCTATTAATAATATCTTCAAACAGTTCCCGAAGAAAGAGGTGAGCTAATTGCTGTGCGACTAGAAAGTAGCAATCACAAAAGTCAAAGTCTTCAAACACGTTTCGCCAACCATTATACAGGGATGCATCCTCTTAGCAAGTTGCATGACAGTAACTAAAAAAAACAGAGCCATGTAAATTGAATACCTTTTCATTTTGAACTAAAACCCTTTTTTTATCAATGAAACAAACTATTTCAAAAGCTGGATCTGATATATTTGTAAGACCTTGGGCTCAAGTAATGTCCCCTTGTATTTGGAATGGGAAATTAACTCGCTGTAACTTTCAGTTAGAGAATCTTACATTTTACTTTCAAATAGGCTTTCGACACGGGTTCACTGTTTTTTTTTTGCACATATTGACCTTTGCGGTTTTCATATTGTGAAATCTGCTTTTAGCAATGCATCGGGCAAAAATGTTCCTTAAATTGCCCTTTCCAAGTTCAAAACTACTGCCTGTTTTAACATTACTTATATCATGGGCAGAAACGTAATGATCTGAATGTTTTTTAAGACAGAAGATGCCACCTCATCAAACATTTTGCTACATAGTTCAAAATCCTGATTTGTAGGATCACATTTAGAAATAACCTTTACTAAAGAGATATAGTCATCAGAAGAAGAACATTTTTACAGTTCTGCATAGTATTGTGTCCATGTTTTTATCTGTAGACCTCTGAGTTATATCCCTACATGATTTACTGAAAATTTCATTTATCAAAACATACAGTTTTTTACAAAATATTCCAGGTCAGTTTTGGGTTTTTTTAACAAGTCTGCATAATAAGCACAAACACTTGTCCAATGGGGAAAATTTGTCACCAGAAAGAAATGCTGTAATGTCAGCCAGTTCAACACATTTGTCTTGATTTGTTCTTGAATAATTGATTCAGGTTAACTTTCGTCAAACACGTCATTTGACAACTAAAATAAATTTCAATCTCGCCTTCACTGAAATTAGAAAGCTCCTCATCTAGTAAATTTTTAAAAGTGACATCATCAGTATTTGAAAAAAAATACGGTTTTTTACAGCATGAAAGTTTCCAGTTACATAAAAATATGGCACAAATTTTCATTGCATTACTTGCACAAAGTAGGATCATGTTTCAAAATTGATGAATTTTTAAACCCTATTACTTGCAATCCTTTTTTCAATTACTCTACAAATTGCCACGCCTTATTTTCCAGGTGCAAAAATGCAACAAGCATAAACTACAGCTCGATCTAGGGTTAATCCTTGAGCTTTATGAATTGTTATACTGAAAGCAAGACATAATGAAAATTGTTTTCTTGAAGCAAAAACTTTGCCCTCAAGAGAACTGCAAACAATCAACATTTCCTTCTTTATTTCATTCAATCTGACTAACTTAAAAATTTGAATCTGTAAAATTTACAGTTACAGTATCTGTTGAAATGGCAGTAACTTTTTCCCGCAGACCATTGACAAGATGCTCGCTTAGGTTTTTCAATAACATTACAGGACAGCCTAATTTCAGGTGAAGTCTCTCAAGTTTTGAAGTATAACCCTCATCAACAGAGTTGAAAACAAATTCATCCCCATCCATATCAATAAGCGGACATGAATTAAACAATTCGCAGTCAAAATTCCTTGCACATGATCTTATGGGATCATCCCCTGGGGGTAACTTCCGACCTAACGTTTTGATCAAATTGTGAGTGTCTTCTGGCAACTCACCTCTAGAAATCTCATTTATTGCCTTAACAAAGTCCACTTGCTGTTGGCGCATCACATCTGTTTAAACAAATTAATGTTTAAAGATTTGTTGGAAGATAGGTGACTTGAAACAATATTCACCAGAGTCCATTTTTAGATGGTCTGAAACAAGGGTCAACTGGAATAAATCTCCAACCACTCTAACTTGTATGCCACCAAATATAAGAGATTTGTATAGTAAATGTCTGCAAATAAACTCAATTTGTCAAGACCATGAATGTTAGTCCTCCCTCCCTCGATATTTACAGATGCTATACCAGTGGTTGCAGTTACTTGAACATTATGTTCGTTTTTTGCTTCAAATTTGCAATTTCTTTAAATAAATAACTTTTCCCTTTCCCACTTTGCCCTAACACAATCATTGAATGCCCTTCTTAAGCCTTGGTTAAAATAACCTGCTTCTTAACGCTTAAAACCATTTTGTTTTCGTGTTTTAACGTTTCAATTACGCTGTTGACAGTTTAGCTTTCGTTTTTGTTGTCAAACCGGGTCGACCAATAAGAAACGCCCTTAAATTTGCCTCCTAAAAATACCGGAAGTAGATACAGTGGATCTAGTCTAGTTCAAAAATATGATATGCTATTATGATTAAGAACAGGAATACTATGAAGAGGTTCCCCTTGGGATAATTTTAACCCATCTAGTATGAAAGATACATATATAATGAAGTGAACAACGAAAGGTAGGTCAATAATTTGTACAATGATAATGCGGAAATTAAATTTGAAGTGGAGCGGTAGTTCGGGAGAGTTGACCACCTTTCTTTGTTTATACTGTTTGACACAGACCGGGCATTGATAGAAACAAGTGCCTGTGAGCCATCAGCATTCCAGCACACACTTATTGTGATTCTTTCCTCGCCGATCAGTTTCGTCACTCATTTGCGGCATACTTTTTTCAGGGGCTATCGCAGAAAACAGAACGTTAGCCCAATCCTTTAGTGTCGTCAAACACATGTTGTTATTTTTTCCCTGAAAAAAAAAATCATCTGCTCAAATGGGCTTGAAATTAAAAACGCAACAGACACTCTCTAGTAAGCAGCATATCTTGATTTTTACATTGAAATAGACAAAATAAATATATGACAATTATGATGAATTCAACTCTTACAATAGTTAACTTCCCGTTAATTGGCTGTAACATTGTAACTGCCCCCGCGTATGGCCTATACATCTTCCAGCTCATACGTTTTTTAAAGAGAATTTTTCAATACAGTGATCTTTTTAAACAGAAACTATCCAGACATGGATTTGTTGCTTCTCGGTTGAAGTCATCATCCCAGAATTTTTTTTCGTTAACACAAAGATCTTGTTGGCCAATATGGAGTAGCCGTTCTACAGATGAAAATGGATCTTTACCTGTGAAGATGCGAAGTAACCTAAAACTTGATGTTCCCTTTCCGAACCTAAAGGTTATTATCCCTTTAAGCCTCCCACTTTTCTCCTTTATCCGTTAAGAAGAACCTAAAGCAGTGTTTTCGCTTTCTCTACCTGGAGGTTATTATCCCTTTTAGCCTCCAACTTTACCCTTTACCCTTAAATGATGAGCTATAGAAAAATGGTTAATGCGTGCGCATGCGACTGGTGTCTTTAAAGAAGCAGGAACTCCTCACCTTTCTGAACCTCTTGAGTTCACCGCCTAGTTTGTGGTGGGATCCGCATTGATGAATTTTAAACTATATATATTGTTTTTTTTCTTCTATCCAAAGAATGAACGAAGTTACTTAAAGCAATACGAGATATCATCAAGTCAAGTGCTGGATCACACATACTGTTCTTATTTGTTCTTAAGAACAGTACGTGTGATGTTCCATCTTGTTCTCGTGATTGACGGGTTAATTTGTCCCCCTTTCTTTCTGGCCCATAGGTTTTCTTTCGCTTCCTTTTTAGGTTTGAGAAAAACACAGCAATATTTGACTGATATAACAAAAGCTCACGTTACAAGGATTTCGTGCGAAAATGTGGCTGCATAATTAACATTGTAGTACAATGTACGAAATAGAAAGTAATATTATGCATTCTATGGTAAATATCATATAAAGCATATTTATTAAAAATTACTAAATGATCCTTGAAATTTACTGATCCAGTATTTGACTAGATGATATCTCGTTTGCTTTAAGTAACTCTGTTCATTCTTTGCAGAGAGATTTTTTCCATTTTGCATGTGTTGTTAAGGTACCCTCTAGTAAGATTGGATACACTTTTGTTTTTAATTGATTTTTTTTTTCATTTTCTATTTCCCTTTAATCTCGAGTTTTGGAGGGTTATCTGCCATAAAAAACACATATAACACCATCATGTGTATCCAATCCGACTAGCGAGTACCAGAATAACAATAAATATACCACACAAATACATACGAAAAAGATATCTCTCTTATGAATGCTCACCGTTACTAAAAGCAGGCAAGACTAATATATATAATGAAATTAAACAAAGTCTCTCAACATGAGATTTTTTTGTTACATTTTTGTTCCACTTGCTGTCGATATTTTTATTTTTGGAATTTGAACATTGCCTTATTAATGAACCATGTTATTTCATATGTATAAGAGGGGTGTATTAAAAATTTTAAAGAAATGATTCAGTTTTTCCTGAAAATGGACAATGATCATCCATAGTGACATATACGACATATACGAGTTTCATTGTCGGAAGATATTTATTGCCCTAAGTATTTAACAAAACCTAATCTTAGGAAATGTTATATGTTCGTTGCTGCCGAATATGACACTATGCTAGGTAATCTTTTCAAACAAAATAATAAAAAATTAGGAAGATGAACTTTATCGTGACTTTATTTTGCAGAGCCATAATTTGTTTACTGTTATGTGTTCTGAGACACAAAAATAAAACAAAGAAAATGAAATGAAAATTGAAATAAAATAATACCGAAAAAGAAAAAGATAAAAATTTAAAATAATTAAATACAAAATCTGGAAATGTAAATGACCTTAAATATGAATAATTGTTAAATTTTGTCTGCGTACCGTTCTACGAAAATGTCACAGAAAGCGCCGAGAAAAGGTTTCAAACCAACATTTTAATATTTAACATTGCTATTTAGACGTTGGTCATATGTATTTCTTGGAAACAAACAAGTTAGATATACATTTGTTTAAGACGTGAGTTACGTTTTGGATTTTAATGGAAAGTAGTCCCGATGAGAATTCCATCGAGTTTATTCTTAATTACAAATAATTTTACTTTTGGCATGAAAGCAATTGTCAAAGATGCACACTGTAATGCAAGTTGTGAAAGGTCGTCAAGAATACAATATGAAACTATTCAAACTGAAAAAAGACACTTAATACCTAAGAATCTATGGTTTTGGTAGAAAAAAAGACAATAAAAATGAAACAAGTATTAACAAGACTAACAGATCTTCATAATGTACTCGTTGTTTCTAACAACATCTTCAAAATCTAGAATCATGTAAATTAACTAGGTTTTCCATAGCCTTGGGACATATAGTTTTTTAAGGTTTGCTGACCTCTACTTAAGACTTTTTTGTTCATATTTTGTCATGCACGCTCTCTACACTTAAGCACAACACATTGTTTTCTTGGCTATCAATGATTTTAACACTTAATCCAGCCATACGTGTTTTGATCGTTTGTTAACTTAAGCGAACCAGGTGTTGGATGATTAAAAATCTTCGAGAAACAGTAAAAACTTTTTCGAGGTCGGTACATCTTTTTGTCTCTTGTTTTATTTGTAGTTATATGGGAACGAATCCGGAAAAATCAATTGAATTTTTTAGTACTTTTAAACAGATTATATCAATTAATTGTCTGGACGCATGGTCTTCAAAAATTTAATCTGATTAAGGGAATTTAAAAGTTTGTTTTATGCCGTTTTGTCACAGAACTGTCGTATCTTAGGGAGAGGCCTCTCACAGATATGTTTAACCTCGCAATGTAATTTTTGTGCCTGTCCCAAGCTCAAAACCTGTAAACCAGTTGCTGTCAGTCTTCAAATGTTTACGTGTTACTTGTTTTACCTTTTGTTTACTTATCTGGCCGATTTCTGTTAAATTTGAATATCATCACAAATTATTTTTGGTGTTTGTAACAGACTGCCTTATGAAATGAATTTGTTTAGTCATCATTCCCCATCTTTTCTTTTTCGTTGAAGAAAAAGACAAACACAGTACAGAACAACTAAATAAATAAACAAACAAAAGAAAAAAAGAACATAGGCTACAGTCTTTAAAAAACGTATCAGTGCATTATTCATATCTTCCTTTGACATTTGAAAAAATAGATTCCATTCCTTGTCCTGTTTCTTGTCTTATAGATTTCTGAAAAATATCAGTGTATTTTTCTAGTTCATAAGTATTGTTCATATATTTAAATAGATAATTTGTTTGATATTGAGCAACCAGCAGTTGCTAACTAAAAACAAATGAAATTAAGAGGAATAACATTTCACGTAAAATTTTAAATGGTTCCTTCGGTGATGCAGAAAGCGATTTTTTTTTAAATATTAGATTTTAGTATGGTAAATAAATCTCGATGGTCTCATTAAAAAAATCCTAAATAATGAATTAAGCATAAAAACAGATAAAAAAGACAATTTTTCCGATGATGTTTTTTTTTCTATCATTAAAGTTTTCAAAATAAAATTAATGTTAATTGAGATACGAGAAAATGTTGCGAAAACCGTTATGTCCCTTATATTAGAAGATTAAAATGCAAAATGTGTCAAATCTGAACTTCATTCGTATAATGGATAATAGTCTTCCCTATTTCAGAAAATTATACAGGATACCTACAATTATTTCAATTTATTCTGAAATTATGTCAAATTAATGGCTTAATTTTATTTTAGAATGTATCTTCCGAATGTTAAAGGCATTCTCCTCAATATGCATACACACAAGCACAGGAAAATGTCAGAGTTAATGAATGTTTGTGGTGATAATATAAATCATTTACTAATACTGGCAAACCAAATAATAAGAAATTTTTTACACTAGCTTTTAAAATATAGTATCTCTTTAAGCATACCCAAAAACATTCAACATTGGTAAATTTGTATTTAAAAACCACTGGGTCGATGTCTTTGCTGGTAGATCATGTCCCCGATGGTATTAACCAGCCCAGTTGTCAGACTTGTCTGACAGGAAATTTATCAAACAATGTTTAACTGAAATAAGCTGCATTTGCTATATTCAAAACCACTGATAATCCAAAAAGACCTCGAAAAGTATAACACTAAGTAGTTGTCTCTGCCGTCGGATCGATTTTCCATTTTGATTTTGTGGATTTTAGTGCTTTTTTGCTATATTTGGATATTTGACTTCCTGTGTTTCGATTCTAATGCTACGGATGAGATGTTTTTCCTTGAAACATATAGCAATAGCATACAAAAATTTTTCCAAATTTATTCATTATTGACTATTTTGTATTAGTGATAACTATCCAAGTTCTGGCAAATGTTCAATTTTGCCTAAATTTTTAAATATTGAATACATTTTCCAAAAAAAAAAAAAAAAAAAAAAAAATGGAGACAATAATAAAGCATTTATCGTGTGAAAGGTTTTTTCCTTTAAACTAATACATGGATTTTATTGGTTTGTCAGAGAAACCGAGACCCCTGTTCATTAATTCCAAATTCATATGCCATACCTTCCTCCTTTTGCCACCTTTTGAGATAAATGATAACCGGTCTCTTACGGTTCACTTTACAAATTTATAAATATGCCGTAAACGATGATTGTAGACCATGAAAACTAATTAGACATCATTGTGAAATATTTGAATTAGGACATTTTAAATTATTGATATACTTCCCAAGACAAAAATGCTGAAGATAAATTTCTTCTTAAAAAACATATGTCGAGGGGACATTTTTTTCGCGGTGAATCTTTGACATAATTAAATCTACTATAAAAAATAAATTTGTTTTAAATTTTAAGTTATCTTCCTAGGCTACAGGGTACTTGTGCGTGAAACATAATTCACCATATGTAAAAAACTCTTTTTCAAAATTAGTGTAAACATATTTTATTAATCAATTCACATTAAAATACATATACACAATGCAATTAATACAAATACAGACAATACAATGAATTGATTAAAGGGATTCGAAAACAAGTTATTAATAATTTATATAAATTCGTCTCCCTGAATATTTCAAAATTGATTCTGTAACAGAAAAATTACTTAGAACTGGCTTTAAAACCTTTTGAACAAAGCAGATTCATTAAAAAAAACACGAGCATAAGGGTTTAAAGCCCAGTGTAGAATACGCATCAGAGAGATAAAAAATGCACAGTTCAAAGTGACAAGACAAATGTGAAACACCCTTAAAATAAAACGAAAACAAAAGGAATAAAAAAATGCTTGGAATCCACAAACTCCTTTGAAAATAAAAAAAGGAGTCGGGTTGAGAGCTCCAGAAGGGTAAGCATACACTGTCCTATGCACAACACCCGTCGTAGAATCCTTAAACTCTAATCCTTGTTAACGTCAATCCGAGAAGAGATCAACTTATTGATATTTTACAGGCAACAGGTCCATAACTAGTTGAGATACACTTATACCATATGGATCAACAAATTCATGATAGCGACTAAAGAATTATCAAATTTAAAAATGGCTTTTGAATAAATAAATAACTACACGTAGTTACTTGACCCTTTGCTTGTAGACCCCGTGGTAATTATTGGCTTGCACGTTATTTTTACATTCTACACATACAACAATTAATTTTGCTTCACTCGCATCAGGCGGGCAATGTCGTGAAGATCAAAAAGGCTAACTCTAACTGTAACTGATTTATTTTTATTTATTTTATGCTTCACATACTGCAATTAAAGTAAATAATTACTACAACTTTCCACAGTCTTACTCTGATATTTATCCTATTTTTTCATTTTCATATAGGAAAATTACTCAGTTCTGCAAATAGAATAAAACCAAGCAGATACAATTTTGAAAAATAACAACTAAAAAGATAGCTTTTATAATATACTTTTTAGAAGACAAAATAAAATATGGGGCAGTATTGTTGTTTACGCGATTCAAAATGCCAAAATCATAATTCATTCTTTGTATTATAAAAAATGAAAGAGTTATCTCTTCTTTAAGAGTTTTTTCTTTTCAAAGAAAAATTGGAATAAATATAATGTGTCTGTGATTAAAACAAAAACATATAATTTAAATAAGTATAGTTAATATCAATATTATAATATAAAAATAGGAGATGTGGCATGAAATTAGGTATTTCCCTTTTTTATAAGGGGAAAATACCAAGATATGGCACTTCTTTTTTCAGGCTTCAACAATCTGCTTCATACCTGGATTTATTCCTCTAAATATACCAAGAGGGTAAACATGTTTCTAAGATTTAAGACAAAAGGGATTGCTTCAAAGGATAAGGGTCG
Organism: Geukensia granosissima; assembly: GCA_032357055.1. Lineage (NCBI taxonomy): Eukaryota > Metazoa > Mollusca > Bivalvia > Mytilida > Mytilidae > Geukensia > Geukensia granosissima. Next base: position 16,876 of record JAULBM010224834.1, read on the forward strand.
TTAAGGCCCACTTTTGGCCCAAGAATTTAGCTAAAAAATGAAAATTTACTAATATTTATAATTTTATATTTTTTGTATTGAATAATGTCTATAAAAAGAAAATCCAACACATTTTTTAGTTTAATTGGTTCTACAACGGACACACGGCACATAGAAGTTGCTTAAAATATTAAAATACTAAGAAATTACTTAATTTATTACATTATTTGATACATTTTTGTCGATTTTAATA
>JAULBM010224944.1:0-17106 GCA_032357055.1 Geukensia granosissima
TCCGGCTTCCTCCACCAGTAAAACTGACCGCCGCGATATGACTGAAATATTGTTGAAAGTGGCGTTAAACCTCAATCGAACAAAACAATCAAACAAACAATCTTTTAAAAGTTCAAGTATCCGAAATGTATAACAGCTCTTGTCTTGTGTATCTGCTGGAATGACGAAAAACGATCACTTACGGTACTTACGTATTATTGATAACCATAAAGGCGATATAATTGCTTTATTCAGATATTATAGAAATAGTACTCAATACAATGAATAGTAATTCATCTGACATCTAAGGCTCGTAAATTTGTTAACCAATTTAGTTATGTTATATATGCACACCATTCATTTTACAGACAAACTGATGTGTTGTCCAGTTTGTTTTATGACATCTAAGTGAACAGTATTTGGCAACATTACAACCGTCACATGTTAGTGCATTTAGTTCAATTCCTTTCATACATTCAAAGCAGAAGTTAATGAAGTTTTCATTGTCTCCACTGTACGATTTCTTATACCATATCCGGTACAACAGAATCAACATGTGCCACTTTGCAGCATTGTTCTTTTCGTTACCTTCTGGAAAGTCGTAGGAAGATACAAGCCAAGAAAGATAACCCCAGGATCGCGAAATATAATTCAACGCCTTTAAAGGAAGATTTTCTGACATTGCCATCCACGAAAGTAAATTGTAAGCAGTTTCCGTGTGCCCCAAATTGGGATCATTCAATAGGGTTTCCAATTTTTCAAAAATTCTTATTCGAAAATCATATGGCTTACCCAGTTCTTTGCTCACTAAATATTTTAGAAAATATAGATAAACGATTCCGTCAACAACGATCCAGTCATACCATGCGTCTGTCACGGGAAAGCGCGATTTTTTATCCGTTCTAAAGCATCGAAAGAATTCATACTGCAAAGCATCCGAAACAATTGGAGCTTCTGTCGGAAGGAACATAAGGCAAGTACTAATTAATCTTTGAAAATTCCTTAATCTGCTTCTGCTGAAATTTGATAGAACGTCTATCATGTTTCTACTTACTAAGAGCTGTTTATCTCTGCATTGGCAAACACTTATAACCGTATGAGCTATATTTTGTTCTAAAAGATCTAGTTTTGAGCTACATTCTTGAAAGAGTTTCAACGAAAACAGTGCTGCGGCATGTTTCAGCACACCAGAAGTGAGATCTGACCGTTCACCATGTAAAAGCCTTTGTCGTCCCTCAATGATATAGGTAGAAGAAACATCAGCGTTTTCACCTTGAAAATCACCCTGAAAAGCAAATGAAATAAGGTGAGATCCTATGAAGGTGGTAAAGTATGGCTTCAAAATAAGCAAAGATTCCACTGCATGCGTAGTAGTATGTTCGCCCGCACTGGTAAGCCAGGATAACATCTTTATTTGATCGTATAGTTTGCCTATAACCTCAGCAGAATGCAGTCTCTCTGAGACCTTAATGCTTTTGATGAATTCAAGTTTGTATTCAAGAGCAGAAACAACTGCTCCACGTAAAATGAAGTATTCACGTGATTTTATTGCAAAATTTGAATCTATTGCTAACACCGACTGCTCTCTCGGATTGTCCTTACTCACGAGATATTTGTCAAAGTTATCACTTTGAATATTTAACAAACACCCTGGCCAATTCTCTAATATTTTCCTTAGAACAGATTCTACTCGCGACCTGTTTTCTTCATTTATTCTTCCCATGAACATGTTTTCTTCTGGTATGAAATAATTAGGACAGTTATCCTCCTGAATACAATACAATAAATATTCTAAGCACTTAAACGTGCCGTTAAGGAGTTCTCTATTCTTCCATAGGTCTGATGGGTTTCTTTCTATTACATATAATAGACTTGTTTTCATGTGAAATGAAGAAATTGCATCTTTCACGATAGGATTAATAAGATTTGACTTAATCAGCTTCAAGAGAACGTAACATTTATATTGCACATCATTGAGTGAAAACATCAGTTCTCGTTCTTGCAAGGAAAACGATATTCGCCAATCTCTTCCCTGCTCTCTTGAATGTGGATGACTAACAGGTACAAGAAAAAATCCCAATTTTCTAAAACGATTAATCGTTTCTCTGTCTGGCCATTTATAAAACCTTTCGCGATCAAACCATTCCTGTGCAATAATGTTCCACGTATGACATTGGTAGGCAAAAACAAAGTCTATCTGCTGACCACTTTTAGTACTTCTTGACATTGCTGGACCATGTTTAGTGTAAGGCAGCTGTGAATGATGTTGCAATTCAGGAATAGGACGAACCAATTTACCGAATCTATCCTTGTTTATATGATATTTTGATTTTGCAAAATCTATGAAAGACATATGCAAGTCACCGCAAGTAAGAGGGCGACCATTTACCACAAACTGGAGTTTAACATACCCCGGGTAAGTATCGTTATCAGAGACAACCAAGTAACCTTCCTCTAATATTGATCCAGCATCAAGTTCTTCAACAACGACAACATCCTTTTTAGCAGAAAGGGTATCTAAGTCAGGGTCCATCCCTAAAACAGAAATGTAGTTTTTCACTAAGTATTAAGCTTTCGGTAATGCCAGCGAGCGCATTTGTCAATGAAATATTTGAAAATTACTCTTAAGCTTAATGCCTTAAAAATGCAACACACAAAATTAAGGATTTTTCTACTGTTAATGCTTTCTCCGCTTTTAAAAATTTGATTGGTTGTTTAAAGGTTTTTGCTACAGTCAGCTATATTGTACAATATATTTAATCTTTGCTATCTTACAATCAGCTCTATAGTGTACAATATGTCTGACCCTTGCTTTTTTACAATCAGCTGTGTTGACGTGTGCAATATGTCTGACCTTTGCTTTCTTAGAATCAGCAATAGTGTACAATATGTCTGACTCCTGCTATCATACAATCAGCTGCACCGTACAATATGTCTGACCCTTATTATATTATTACCGCTGTTATCTTTTCTTAATGTAAAATATAGAACTACAAAATTCGTGAAATCTTTTGTAAAATATTTTCTGCCTTTAAACCTTACTACACAGAATGGATTATTGGAAAATTCTGTTCTTTATCATAGAAATATTTCACTCATTTTTTGTCAAGAAGCTGTGAGTCGCCCAATAAACCATACAAAAGTACTGATTTAGGTGGGAGATTTATCATTGTTATTTTTGCCTTCTAAACTAAATGAAACATAAAAATAAAAGTACTGCCCTCACTAAACACTTTTAGGCACATACACACTGCTTTAGGTGGGGAATTTACCACTGTAATTTATTTTCCTCTAAAATGCTAAATTGTCAAAACGAAATGTTATCAACCAGTACATGTAACTTGTATAATGTTGCAATAAAATGAGAAGGGAAATTTGCAATAATATGTTAAGTTATATGTTACCCTATGTGCATTTTACAAGACATTTTGCAAAAACCGCCGAGATAGTTATCTTGCTTGTACATTGAAAATCTTACGGAGGCTTTTCCTTTCTTCCAGCTTCAAAAAATAAGTAAATTAATTAAATAAGTTAAAAGGAAAACAGGTTTACATTCACGAAGATACATCTTTTTGCAAACCTTTATTGAGATCGATTTAATAAATGATAGCGCTTTTTATTTAAAAAAAAGGGCATTCCAGAAAGTGAGGTTAACAGACAGTAATTGGGCGATGTCTTAGACCCTCACTTATAACAACTTAGGTGGTAAGTGGAGAATGAGCTGCTTATCCTTCCGGAGCACATAAGATAACTCTCCTCGTCACTAGTTTCGTGTTGCTCAAGCTTTAGTTTTCTGTAAAGTATTTTGTGAACTTTTGTTTTTCTTTTGGTTATTGTCTTTTCTTACCTCCGGCTCCGTAAATTTGTGTGCCCGTAAGGTATCTTCTGATTATTTTTAAATATTTTTAGGTGTTTTTAATGGGGCCGATGCCGGTTTCCTATCAAAAAACAAAATAAGCTTTATGCCAGTATTGGCATTTTCAGGTGGTAATTTGATACGAAAAAGAGTTAATTTACTAGAGTGTCTGAGAGGGGTCCTCATTCTTGGATAGGAATCAAGACAAACCTTATTTCTTTTGACAATACCAACCAATAAATACCTACCTGTAAAATAGGAGTTGCAAGCAAAGAACATTTGCATACATAGCCAACATGTACATGTTTATAACCTTCGTTCATTTTCATCACTTTTATTTACCTGGAGTTGTGGTTCCTTCAATCGCGCTTCCAAAATGGTATGTCCTCCATGGAATGCCCAAAAATAGAAATATCATCGAGCTGATGGTTTCCCTGACCAATGCGGAATTTTTATGTGTACGTCTTAGTCTCTCGGTCATACCTATTCTGTCTAGAACTTCAACTACCCATTCTGGATCTATCGAATACGATAATTTGTCCATCTCCTCTGCGGTAAAGAAAAATGAGATTAAAAGTGAAGAAATATGGAATAAATGTCAAGGAGACCGCACCATATCTATAAAAATCAAAATCTACACGTCTCCAAAGTCTTTAACTAGAGTGTAATGCGCGTGTGGAGTGTTGAGCATTGTCCAAACCAACACAAATGCTTTAAGGGCCCAACAAGAAATAAAGATCATATTTAAGCTGACACGCTGTTTTAAGTTTATTTGCGTCCAAAATTAGTACCATATCTTGAAAATTATTATGTTAATGTTTAAAAATAAAATTATAAATATGTGAACCAATGTTTAATTAGGTAGGTAGGAAGCTAGCCGAATAACTGTTCTGCATGTTCTGTTCACGGCTTTGATATTCATCAGTAAGTCACAAATATTTGAATATTTAGTTTCAAGTCAATGTACATTCCTTGCCAAAAGCTGACAGTTTCTATATTTAATGTTTATTCTTTATTTCTTTTTTAAATTTAAGTATTTGTATCCAATGAAAACAAAATTATATGCCAACTGTACACTGTAATACATCTTTTTATTGCATTGCGTCTAAATAAATTATCTGTTAACTTTGTCATGTCTAATCTCTAACTCTTAGCAACTGACTTTCTCAAGTTCATTCATACAACTCTGTAGCAATGAAATATTGTAATTATCTGGAATTATCTGTAAAACTAAGCAATTACGGATCTAAGGGGCCCAGGAACCCCACCCTCCCCATTTGACACGCAAAAATAATAAAATGGAAAAGTACGGGGTAAATTTTGGTCTTAATCTCCATTAGAAATCGAGAAAACTGACGAACCGAGAGGTCCACAAAAGGTGCCTCCCCCCTTTTCTGAAAGTGTGGATGTGCCTCTGCTAAGTACAAAGATCACGACACAAACTCTCTATCAACTGTATTGCAGATTTATTAATTTAATAGTTTCACGGGGTATAACCTCTAGGTCGAAAATTCTTAGGAACGTATAAATAATGACGATTTTCTTAGGAGCGGGTTAAAATTTTACTAGAAAGGACTGATAGTTTCAAATAAATCATTCAAATACAACATTGGGACATAGCCTATTCAACGCCAATATCCACCAGCTAACTGTTAACCACTATCACCAACGGAAGAAATCGCACGGTTCGAGAAAGTTCGTGTTTTGTTTGCTAACGTATACCGTGTTTTGCCTCCCCATTTTTGGTAACCGATAAAAAATGGTGACGACAAATACGATTGGTATTCAAATTCATCAGTTGAAAGATTTCTAATTTGTTCCTTGTATACACATTGATTATACAATAAATGTACTTACCAATAACTGTATATTATACGAAATTATCAACAAAAAGTATAAAATCCGAGGAGAGCATAGAAAATAAGACAACGTCATAGGAGATATGATCGTTATTGATAAATGTAAATGAATATACATAAATATAAACATGTATACAAGATGGAATAATGCTCTTTCCTTGTAAAAAATGCTGAATTGTCGATCCCAGCAGCGCAAAAGAACCATAAACGGCGAGCAAAACAGGCTATTTGAAGCCTCTGGTTGAATTATTTCATATTACTTTGCGTTCGGACACTCAATTTCCAAAAATGCACGGTCACTAGGACTCAATAATGATTGGAGCTGAACCGATATTTTGCAATCAAAGATCCTATTACTTTGTCAAGGGTTCTCAAATTTTAAAGGAGAAGGGAAAATGGGAGGTTAAAGGATAAATGTATTTCCTGTCCGCCCAAACATGATTACTTGTAAACGGGGTCATATCACTTACATTTTAGTCAAGCTGCAATGAGTAGACCTTAGCCATTGTTTTGACGAATTCAAACACACCGACTCCGAATTTTTTCGTCTTATTCTAGTAGTCTCCGAACGAGTCCATCTTATTTCTGTTGTTTTTGATTTTGAAGCATATTTCCCCCATAATTTCATGATTAGTTTCGGTTTCTGATCCTTACTGTTGCTCTCCGCATTAATTTGCGAGACAAAACTGTCTCGTTTCAAGTACTGAAGTATAATAAGGTTTCGTGGATAGAAAATAAGGCCTACATGTGCCAATTGTTCACCATCTTTTAAGAAAACCGCTATCATTAAAAGGCAGTTGTATCCGAAGAAAGTCTATTCTATTGGCCTTTGAATAGACATACTTTTATACAATAACACATCGAAGAAAGGCGAAATAACACTAAACATTCTTACCTCATACAGATATCAAGCGGTTTGTTAACATCCGTTTTTAGCCTCCTGGGTAAAAAAAATACTTATTTTATCCGCTCCTATACAAATTTTGCCCTAGAGGTTATACCCCGTGATTATCGGTCAAACTGGAATTTTAATGACCTCCATCGATTTCAACTGACATAATAACATTTTCGATTTAAGAGTGCTTAAGTACGGTACAATATTGTATTTTGACAAAATGCTTGACACCTGCTGACTTTTTGACAAATGATAGGTTGTAATGATAAACTATGCCACACTCAAATCAAATGCAACTGTCTTTATTATAAGGTTTTCAAGAAAAACTCTTGCAATGAAAAAGAATTAAAACCTAACGCGTTCTTTGTGACCTCTTCAGGTAATAAAAATCCCTTTATCGACCAAATAAACTTAAACTAGTGTCATAAATTCATGATTACACAAATAATACCTTATTCCATGTAACAATAAAGAAACTGAAGTACGAAACCGTTGCGTTACTGATGATACATATTTGCATGAAGTCAGTCTTAAATGTTTCGAGAGATATTTATATTTCTGATATGTGCTTTAAATATACAATATTTTATGGATCAAGTTGTAACCAGCATTTCGGAGGAGGATGTCAAGGTTATGCACTGTGATAGAATTCGCATACTACACAACCCAATCATGTTATTTTCCCCAAAGGTGATATACCGTAAAAATGTTGAAAGAATTTTAATCTGAATGCTTTCAAGAATTTAAAACAATTTGAAGACTTTATAGCATTTTTAACCAAATTTCCTGTCATTATGAGAATTTTTTGGAAATATTGTAAATATTAAACTGTGAAATCGCAAGATATCTTAACTTTAAAATGTTCAATCTTTGTAACATTCATGTCAAGAACAGGGGAAAAATTCAAAGCTTACTTCAGATCTTCATATGATATGACATTTTAATAAAATACAAAAAAATCATGAAGGAGGTGTAACCTAATGATGAATAAACTGGTCTTCAACAAGGGTGGAGAAATTCAAATCTAAATCGCCACAAATAAAAAATTGTGTATGCGTAATATAATAATGATGTTAACCGAATATTATCAAAGATGTACATGTAAGAAATTAAAACATCAAACACAAAGACAAACCTATGACCAAGATTCTGGATTACGGACAGGCACATGAGACATGTGCTGGGGTTAAACTAGTTAAGTGCGTACCCAACCCTCCCCCAAAAAACAGATAACAGGTGGCCAAATGAAAAATAAGAGAAAACTAAGGCAGCATCAAACGAACCACAAAAATCAAACAGAAATTCACCATTTCTGACTAGAGATAACACGCGTAGCACGAATCTTATTGAATAAGAATTACGTTTAAATATTCCTGCAAATGCTGTCATCAATAGCCCGACATTAACATACAACATTCAAAGTCAAACATTAAATTAACTACAGGGTACAATCAAGATAAATACAGGAACAGTTTTAAACAGATTGACTTATAATTAGAACTTTAAGACTTTAATTTCTTATTTTTAATCAATTTATATTCCAACTTAAAAACATAAGTGAAACATGCATAAATTTACACGCATCTGTCAAATGTATAACACACATGTGAAACATGTGTGTTACCACATGCGTGTCACATGTAATGCATTTTTCGTCTCATTTATATGCGTGTCACATACACGCATGTAAAACACATGTGTCACGCCGGTGTACACGTATAGCAATACTATTGTTATAACAGGCTTCATAAGTTATTCACGTTATCTGCTAACGGTAAGGATATTTTCTTCGGAAGTATGATTGCTATTGCTTTGTCTTACTGGACATGGGATATCGGGTCCAACGCTGAACTGTGAAATTATTTATTAGGTGTGAAGTTGAATTTTACAGTGCAATCAAATAAATACTAAAGTGTATATATATACGTATAAACTTTACAACTGGTTTTCCTGAGCACTTATTACAATCTAAATGCTTCTGATGAAATCGAGCAGTGTAGTTTCTGCATACCTTAATTTAACTAGCATATCATTACGTAATGCATGTACAATAAGGGTATTTTAAATTTTCATCCAAGCATAGTTATAGATTTTTGAATAAAATTTAAAAGTTTTTTGAAAGTAATAAAACACTTCTAAAATAACCTCTGTTGTTTTACATAAAACTTAATATAATCTACAATTTCATGGATAATTTTAGGAACAGCTCTACTTTAAATCCGGATGCTGGTGGAAATTATGTCAATTATTATAGTCATTTAAAAAAGGCAATCTTGTTGCAGACAGTAACCATTAAATGTGTTTTAGAACCCAAATCTAGGAACTAAAGTCGTATTCTCCTGTTGATGGATGAACATGTACAGACTTGCCTCGGATCGAGCATTATGATGACCTAAAATTCCTTTTTAATATTAGCTCTGGATGTTTTTGCTAGCCCGACCCAACGGATCATGTAATCTATTGCCATCAGTTTGCGTCAGTCGTCTAACCGCAACCTGGACACGTTAAGATGCATAGAGATTCTCTCCCCAGAGCTGAAACAGATTACTTCCAGGATGGCCAATAGGATGGCTAAAATAGAAAAAATCAATAAATTCTTTAATTATCTTATCCGCTTAAACTGATGAGCCAATCAAAAACTATCTTCAGCATAGAGTTTCTCTTCGGCATGTAGACAAGCAATCAAAATGGCAGCAACAGCCGAATATCGTTTGGTATTTTTGCTTGAGTATTTTAGCTGGGTCACTTTGGACCAGACTTAATTGAAATGGCAGGTCCTTTCAAAATTGTATCGCGTGTTTACCAAATATCAAAGATGACTACAAGAACTGAACTAAGTTTAACATGGAATCTGTAAGAGTTTCACCTAAAATGATATCTGAAATCGCTGAGATAATTTAAATAAAACTTTAATGAAATATCATACATGAAATTTTATATGGCATGTGCACCGACAAACAAAGATGATAACTTAATTTAACATACGGCTCAATGTGAAATTCACATAAACATAATCTTCTCCAAAACTTTGCATGGGCAGCAATTTGGAAACAAACAACGTATTTTTCAGATGGTCTGTTGTCATTGTTGTATCTGACTTTTAAAGTAACAACCAAGATGGCTATAAGGCGGAAGAAAGTTTGACTAACATAATAACTTTTAAAAAAAAAACTTGGATGGTACAATACTGAATGTTTGTCCTGCTTTCATTCCTCAACTAACATAGCTTTTAAGATATAATCATTGTCAGGTGAATGATACAAGCTTTATAGAGCCATTGGTTAACATTTGATTAAAAATGATTTACAGATTCCTAAGAAAAACAAGCAATTCTAAATTTTTGAAGACTTTCAAATACACTTTTTACTTCTGGATTCAAGGAAGTAAGCGACGGAAAACGAAAGGGCAAAAAAGGCGATGGACACGGTTATAATGAAAATATAATAAAGAAGGAAAATATAACACAGTGTACATCTTAAACTAAAAATGAATTCAACTATGAAATAATCGTACTCCACCAAAAATCGGGGGTTAACTCAGGCGGTCCGGAAGAGTAAGCAATTCCTGTATCTGGAAAGACGCCCACCGCATTGTCCATTTTCCGGTATGGTATTTAAATCATTTCAAGGTAAAGGGGAAGGTTTCAACGGATTATTTTATCCAGTTGGAAACTGTTAACAGCCTGTTCTTGCAATTTTACAGGAAGAGATCTGTTTTGGTCTGTGAAAGGGATAATCCGTACCGGCCGACAAGATTGTTGTGTTAACCGAAGTATTTCTGAAGTGATGACTTCAACGGAGGAGCAACATATCCCTGTTTGATCAGTTTTGTGTCAACGATTACACTCTATCTCTTTTTCGCTATATTGGACACATGATCTTTAAAACCATATGGCTTGCTATTTTACTAAATACCGCTCGGCATCTGAAATGTTACTGCCAATGAAAGGCTATTTGACAATTAATAACTTTTAGACATCACTTTTCGTCAGATAGTTTTGTAGGCAATCTTCCACTTTTGTCTAATTAAGGTATGAGGCAGCCTTTGTTGTGACTGTTTTGTCTTTTATTGCAAGCTTAGTTTGGTAGTTGAGGTGAAGATAATTTACCGAAACGATCATCAATCAGCTAGGAACATGAACTGTATACCAGAAGCTGAAATAAAGGGTTTTGGTTTCGGTCAACTTTCTATTTTTTTTCTAGAATAACTTATGACGAAATTCTTCCTCAAATGCGTGAGAAAATATATAGGCGAGGACAGGAGCTCGATAAGTGCCAATTGGAACGCATATCTTCTGCTTAAAATCCCGTCCACCATAGTGAGCAAAAATGTTGTCCATCAGAAATCTAGCATTTTGATAAAATCCTCTTCTGTTTATTTGTTTTTGATTGTGTGTTGCATCGAACAGCAAAATATATCTTGGTTCTACCGACAAGCTTATGGATGAACATTACAAAAGACATATTCAGCTAAAATCTTAATCTTTATTTGCTGTATCACCCGAAATCAGTTCTTCCTAACAAAAAGCAGTGAACTATTCATTTTCCAAAATTCAGTCAAATTTTTCTAGTTATTTTAAATTTGAAGACAAGACTTAAAAATATTTTTCCTCAAATCAGTTTGTAGAAAAATTTCCATTTGATTTCAAGATCAACAATCATTTAATAAAATATTAAGTCGACCATTAAGCATTGAAAACCCAGCGACATCAAAGCAACTGAGCATTTAAAAGTGTTTTTTCAAAAGGGGCAATTAAGGGCTCGTCACGTGGAATCCAATCCCAATCTTGTTGAAGACCTTGTGGAGCCCACACTTCATTTGCACTTGATTTATAACTTTCGAAAGACGCACAGTAAGATGGTATGTTGACTAATTTGCACCTAATATTCATATATTGTATCGATTTAAATGTGGATAGGCTAAAATAACCTAAATAAAGTTTATTATGTCGTATAATCCTATGTATTATTACACTAATATTTAGTATTCTTTTGCAATATATCACCATATGCATGTGTTTACTTTTTAGGATTTAAAAGCTCTGTTGTAACATTGGATATTTATTGTTTGTTTTCTGTCGTTAAATGTAATCTTAATCTTGAATTTCGTGCAGAAAAAACTTATTTATTACTTATACGTTTATATCTTAATGCTTGGTCATAATATAGCCTAAAATTCGCCGCTTCTGCTGACGAAATATTCAGTTGAATTCTGACCGAAAAAATAAGAGTAACAATTATATTGCAGGCTCTGCAAAACAATCTACACGTTTTATTGACTTCTCACGTATGAAATTTTGTTTTTTTTGGAATTCTGAATTGACATCATAAGTTAAAGGTTTTAAGTTTAAAAACATACATAACCGTTATCAACGTAATTATTTAACGTATGATATCAGTTTTACATTATTTACTAGTAATAAATATGACAATATTATATACAAATACTGCATGATTTTAAGCGAAAACATAAGTACTGGAACTGGACCTGTACGTTAAGGAATAATTCCCCCCCTCGCCCAATTGACATAACTTTTACAGTTCTTGTGCTAACGACAGTTTCTAATAATATTCACATCTCCATGATTTTTGTCAATATCCTTATTAAACACTCGATTAAGTTTCACAAGACTACATTTTAATAGCATGTAGGAAGGGAATTTTTTTTGATTGATTGACTGATTGTTGATTGGATGCTACTTAACGACCAAATGTGGATATACAAGACGAGAGCGTATGAATGAATGACAATGAATGAATCATGCCTTATATAAGACATACACGCTGAGTCGGATTTTTAACTTTAGCTCACGAAAGCAATAGTCGATAGAAAGAAAGGCTACTTTTTTCAGAATCATTGTTATGAATCTGTATCGGACAGCCTTAGCTCTTACTTCTAAATGCTGCCTTTTCAGTTGTAGCAGAAAAGAGGCAAAAAATGCACAGTTTTATGTCATTAGTTTGACCCGGCAGGGAATCGAACGTATACTAAAAGACCTTTCGTGCTCGAGGCGAGCAGGCTACCAATAACAAAACCGAGGTGGTTGGAATGGTATTTGTCAAAGAAGTTCGGACAAACAGAATAACATTAACGTGATGAAAACGTAAAAACATGTAATTACAGCTCCCGATTTCATTGAAATACGTATGAGCACAGAAAAATTCCTCAAATTTAAGAACATCTTGTGGTTTTTTGTTCGTGAGTGGTATATGGGCACAGTTCAACGCATTTATTTCAGGACGTTCATGAGTGTCGAAAGTGACATCGATCTGATATTAGGTCACCGGAGTCAAGTGACCAATTTCCGAAAGCAGAGTCTCTTAGCTTCCAGCTACACCTCCAGTGGTAGACTCTGCCATTGGTGGTTTCGCAATTTTGTGAGTTCCTTTCATGGCGGCAATAACCTTGGATACCTGATTGTGAAACAATAATTTCTTGACGTCGCAACTACGTAATAAATGTGTACAAAACAATAGTGTGTATTTATATTTGCATAAAAAAGCGAAGCTTATTCAAAATGTCGCAACATCAATGACAAAGGCGTATACGTCTGACGAAGGAAGTACTATACCCTCTGTGTCGAAGATTGTAGACCTCTGTGCATGCGCGATTTAAAGCGAAGTTTGTTTCTGGTGAATGGTCATTTTATGTGTTATCCCACCATTTTTAACTGTGGGAAAAATTTTGGGAAATAAAGAAAATGCCGAGAGAGCAAATAAAATGACCAATACAACATGGTTACAAAAAATTGCGTTACCTACCACGCCATTTCAGGAAAACTAAAAGACGACAATGACCAGAAACAAAACCCGGTTCCGCTCGCGCATGATCAGAGGTCTTTTCCTAGTACATGTATAAGGGCTTTGACTTCCCATCTAAAAACTGAGAACGAGTCCAAAAACCCATACCATAAGACGAAAAAACAAAAATCGCGAAAAATAATCGCAAAGTAATCGTAATAGACAGAAACCACAAAAACACCAATTAAAACGCTGAAAAATTATGAGACTTCCGATGACGTCACTTCCAGTTATTTCATTACCTGTCACGTGACCCCCGTTGACCTCATTTCAGGTCGATATCATTTCCGGTTGACGTCACTAGTGAATTCACCCCGATACTCATTCTGACAAACATGTTGAACTGCGCCAATTACACTACTTCGTGGAGTATATCTATAATGTGTTTATAAAATTTGAGTAAGTGATTATTATCAAAAAAATATAATTACATGTAACATAAAAAAAATCAGCATACAAGCGAATCGAAACTTTTTTTAATGGGAAATTTCATAAAGCTAAAAATTTGGTGGAGTCTATATTTCTATTGATAAAAAACGTTTAACTTATCGCTAACGCACGGACCAATTGTTCCATTTCCGGTTCAACTGGTACATTTGAAACGAACGGTTTATGGAGTCTCTCACATTTCAATGTGATTCGAGAATATCCTAAATTTTCTATGTTAAAACAACAAAATGTGTTAACGCCTATTAATATTGCAGAAGAAGTCTTGTGTATGTCTGCATTTCTGTAAATGTTTTGTTTCACCTTCACTTTTGCAGGAAAAGCATAATTTTGTGTTTTATACAGTTATGCTATTTATTTTGTTTAACATATGCGAATTAGCAAGAAAATAAAAATATATTCTTAAAGAAAAAACATTGACTAGCTTAAATTTAGAAAAAGAGTTAAAAAAGATATGTTTGAATTGCGATTTTCAAAAAATTGTAGGGATATTAATTTTTCATAATTGATTTTAAAAATAAACCCCAAAATAGAAGGTTTTGAAGAAACGTATTTGAACGATGAATTTTAAGATGAAATTTGTAATACCATAACTGCATAGCAAACATCAATATAACCAATGCATCTTATAATCAAGATGTATTCTTCTACCTATGTGTGGCCTCTCTAGTCGGATCGAAATTCTCTTTGGCTTTTGTGTTAAGCCAGATGCTGCTTTTGTTTTCTTCGGTTTTCTATCACTTTTTGGGGGAAGGTTGAGACCCACTTAACTAGTTTAATCCCACAACATGTCTCATGGTTCTGTCCCAAGTCAGGAGTTGTGGTCATATATTTATCTTTCTTATATATTTTGTTCAATCCATGTTACATATTATTTTGTGATAATAGTCAGGTAGGAGCAGTATTATTTTACTATTACACGGTTTTTTTTTAAATGGGGACAAAACAATTTTTAGAAAGAGGAAATGTAATCCATCTTTGTTCAAGGCCAAGTTGAATCTTTTAGATCAGCTCAATTACGGTTCCAGACATGCCAAACCAATCATCATAAATACTGAATCGCAAAAATTAACCAAGTTAAAGTTAGATTAAAGCATTTTTTATATGTTAAATAGATAGGTGGTGTATAAAAGAGATCACTTTTAACAGCAGTTCTATAACCACGGATTTGAATTTTGGTTACCGTTATAGAAAATTGCGATTCATATAAAATGACGATCGAAATAAAAAGGAATAAATCTCAAATGACCTTTTTGTAAGATATTAATTTGAAATCGATGTTTTACAAATTTATTTTGTACATGTTTTTTAAGACTTATTTGTATAAATAACACATTTTTATGAAACAAACTTAAAACAATCATACAAATGTCATCAAATGAGTCTTAGTGCTAATACGGTCTGACCAATCATTAATCATTATTTCATAACGATCTTAAAACACTTCCTGTTTCCATTGATAACTTCATTCATTAAGACTGTTAGAGAGCTGCACAGGGTAAATACGAGCAACAAGTATTTGTTTGAGACTAAAAATGACTAAGAAAATATGGCGAAAAGGTGTGCATACAGGAAATACTTTAAGACCTATTCTTAAAATGTAAGTATTGGTTTTAGACTATATCTGTATATAGCAGTTTATTTAATTGATTGATAATTGTGTTGAATGTGGCAGAACGAATGGTGTTTCAAAATATGTGGTATAAATAGAGTATGTCAAACAGTTAAGTCGGTAAAGAGACAAAGTTTTTTTTACCACAAGTCAATCTAAAATATGTTAATTGTTTGCACAAATAAAACTGTAATAAGAAAGATATGGAGAAAATGTCAGAGACACTACATTCCTCGAGACAAATAGTGGGGATTTACAAATCTAGAGCTCTCAAGAAAGCTTTCAACTAGTGGAATATCACTCCTTGTAAAGATTTAAATCGCCCGAAACATCGTGTATGCTTTAAATAATACTGCTCTTACCTGAATTTTTTAAGAAATGTTATAAGACGTTGATTTCATAGTCGATAATAAGTGATGTTGAACATTCCCTTTTTCTGTTACCTGCCTAATCAGTTGTCAGCTGAATTGCCGTGTAACCAATGACTGGTTAATATAGAAGAATTTTATACCCGTTGCCTGATTTTGAATTAAAAAAGTCAGCTAACGAGATTAAAAAGTGGAGAAAACAAAAAGCGAGGAATCGAGTTGCGACCCTTTGTCCGTCTTTTCGGCTTCTCGTCAGCGGTCTCGACACCTATCCGCTATTAGAGCAAAACACCAATCACAATCATCAATAATATCATCATTTTCTGGGCACCAGAGCGGTCTCCAGGGCTCGACCTACAGAGCTGACCCAGCGCAAACCCCAGGTGGCGGATAGGGGAGACCCTCTCGTTGGAGGGATGCCAGCTGATAATACGAAAAGCCTGGCCCTGGACCATTGTGGGTGACGTGTTTGGAGAGTGCCACGCTCCTTGCACGTAAAAGATGTTGTAGTTTTCGAAAAAGAATACGTGTATGCCGCTACGAAAAGCTAAATTTCCGTTTCTACCCATCACAAACTTTTTCCAGCGGCAGTCAAAAACCGTTGCCCTGTTGTGTACAATCCCACTCCTTTTTCGATATTGATAATTGTTTAACTTGTTCTTGTTCTGAATATACATGAAATATTTGCCATTGGACGTTAAGCAACCAACAATCAATCAATCCATATTATCATTTTCAACATTATAGGAATTCAAAGTATTCTAATGACACGAGTTGTTAAAACACTTGCACATTTATAAGGTATAACACCGTGCATGTTGAAAGCATTTATTGTTCTATTCAACAAACAGTCTGAGACAATATTATACTTTAGTTTATATTATGTGCAAATGTCCGGGCCGAAAACGTTCCTCATTGTACATTTTCCATTTGATATCGAAAAACAAAGATTGTTTATGAGACGGCCAATTTACACCTGCAATATTTTAATAATAATGAATATTGATAGACCATAAGTTGTGCATAGAGAATTTATAATTTCTCGTTATGATGTGATTCCAAAAAATTTAGGCATTGAGTAATTAAAAGTTACACACAATGTTTTTGTATTGATTGATTGATTGATTGATTGATTGAATGGTGCTTAACATCCAGTGGCAAATATTTCATGCATATTAAGGACGAGAGCATATTAATGAGTGATGATGAATGGACCCTGCTTTGTACTAGACCGACACGCTGAGCCGGATTTTTAACGTGCTAGCTCACGAAAGTAACAGTCCGCAGGAA
>JAULBM010225055.1:0-17105 GCA_032357055.1 Geukensia granosissima
CATGCAGACAGTGTAACAAAAAAATTCCAAGTTTGCCAGGTGAGCGATTACAGGCTCCGTGGAGCCTCTGGTTTGAAGATAGTGAATGTTTTGCATATTTAAATGTAGTAAAATTAGGTATTGACACAAACTCAGAGCAGTCTTCTGTTCCTTCCGTTGAAATTTGGAATCTTCTGTTGAAAATTGTTTTCGACAAATTAATATTTTTAAGGCCAAATATTACTTTAAGGCCTTAAATCATCTGAACTAATTACTTTTATTACTTGCTTGGACAATAATCAATTTACAACATGTTTTCCAGTGTTAATTACATTTTGACAGGTGTGAAATTTGGCCATACATCACTGTATCAGCTGATTAGTCATAGTTGGATATCATTAATAATTTATCTTTATAATACATGTAGATGCACATTAATTTCTAGCATTAAACATGTGAACAACATTAAATATAATATATATCTCAATATTTCATACTTCCTACATTTTTTTTCGTGTGATGAAAAAAAAAACACCAATAAAAAACTTAAGTTGTGAAAGCAAAACTTCAGCTGAAAATTTGAAAATCTTCAGTTGTACTCTTAACTACTCTGTCACATATATGATTGACAACAATGAGAAAACCAAAAACAAAATCTTTGTTTTGAAATTATAAAGAGCTCAAATTTCATTTCATTGAGAATTTTAATTGGAAATAAAATGAATATGTTAAATACACCGTCTTTATACTGCCCATGTTCAATTGTAATCCTTTGCTTATCACCACAGTTTATCAAGGTCCTTTTTTCCAAAATCCCTACTGGCATCTGACAAGATCTTACCGAGGACCATTTCTCACCATTGTGGGTTTTTTTTAGAATTATGTCGGGATTTGTAATTCAAGTTCAATCATTTGGTTCCCTAACAAAACATCTTTTAGGAAGATTTGATTGGAAACCAGTATGGTGCTTACCTAAACATTCCTTTGAATGAACTGCCACCCTCCAACATCATTAAAATTTATTTGCTATTTTTACTCTGGACTTGTTTATAATGACTGTTATTTTACATTTTAGTACATGTATTTGGCTTCTTATTGACTATATAGAAAAGGGAGGGGGATATGGTGTAAACATTCATGACACAAAAATCTCATATGTACAAGTAAATACCAAGCAAAGGAACAGCGCTTTGATTGGCTGAGAAAACTGGGGATTCTTCGATCATACTCCATCACAAATAAAAAAAATCTTATCAACCCAGAAAAAATATGAAGTATTTTAGTACTTAAAAATTATTAAGTAAAAGCCTCATGTGAAATTCTGTAAACTACGTGTACATACTTAAATGTTTTATCTGAATTGGGATGATTCCAACTACATTTTGAAACATTAAATCAAAGATGAAATACTGGCAAAGATTAAAACCTTGAATCATTTTTTTTTTCATTTTTATTTCTCTTATTAAATAAATTGTTTATAAATGTAAAACTGAAAACATTACCTAATTAATTCCTATTCCACTATCAAGAAAAACTGGAATTGGATTGGAAATTACCTTTGAATTCTCTTCGAATGATTTTCAGAAGAGAAACTTTGTTTCCAGATGGAATATCAACACACATCTTATGAAAGTGATAGAAACCAGTTTTACGACCTAAAAAGAAATTCGAAGATACTAAAGGGACAGGCAGAAATCTTTAAATCAGAAGACAGACAAGACCATGGCCAACAGAATGAAACGAAAGACAAACAAAGAATACACAACACACAACACTACACCGAAAACTAAAGCTGGAGTAACACGAACCCTACAAAAACCGGGGTGAGTTTTGGTGCTCCGGAATGATATGTCTCAGGCGCCACCAAATAAATTATTTCCTTTTTATCTGTTTGATGAAGGGAGAAGCCACATAATTCAATTAATCTTCTGCACCTCGTTCGTTTATTTGTCTTCTGGCCAAGAATTTATTTGGGTGATGAATATTCATGAAGTGTTGCTTAAAAACGGGAGATGTGGTATTATTGTTAATAAAAAACGAATCACAAATGATTTTACATCTTCAGTTGCCTTTCCATCACTACATACAGTTATTAGCTTGCCTGCGCTAGGCATAAGATGGAAATCATTGCCTTTCCATCATTACCTACAGTTATTGGCTTGTCTGCACCAGGCACGAGATGGAAAAGATTGCCTTTTCATAATTACATACAGTTATTGGCTTGTCTGCAGCACACACGAGATGGAAACCATTGCCCTTCCATCATTACATACAGTTATTGGCTTGTCTGCACAAGGCACGACCTATTCTTAATTATATACAGTTATTGGCTTGTCTGCACCAGACACGAGATGGTAACCATTGCCCTTGCATCATTACATACAGCTATTGGCTTGTCTGCACCAGGCACGAGCCGGAAACCATTGCCTTTCCAGCATTACATACAGTTATTGGCTCGTCTGCACTAGGCAAGAGATGGAAACCATTGCCCTTGCATCATTACATACAGTTATTGGCTTGTCTGCACTAGGCACGAGATGGAAACCATTGGAAATGTACACAAGTACCATTTTAAAGACTGAATGTGTAATACATTTATGAGCATTTGATTTATAATGTATTTGTTTTAGCCTTTATTATATCCACAATATTGATGTACTGTAATCTGTATGGTTTGGTTGAACATTACAATGTTCCCGTCATCCTCTCATAGATGTAATTGGCATAGTTCCCTCATTCATCGGCCATTGGACTATATTTTGTATTGTCACATTGTTCAAAATGAATATCATTCAAGGTAGGTTTCTATGGTTTTCATGAATATAACACCTAAACAGCAATGAAAAATATAGAAAAAAGCATGGCAAGTCTTGCAACAAATCAGTTTAAATCTTAGTTATTCTAAAAAGTGCAAAAATCCACTAAAAACAACTTTGTTAAACTCTATACATTTTCTACTATAAAATCAATTGACTGTATTTAAAAAGAAAGTAACAATTTAAATGTGTTGAAACTTTAATTATATTCGAAAATTTGACCTGACCCGGTTGTTGACATTCCACTGACCATCTTACGTTAATTTGTTTTATCTTGGTTGTCTTAATGATGAGTAATTGATACCTTTAGATGTCCATACACAGATAATCAAGACAAACATTACCACCATGTGTTTGGAGGAATCTCCAACCGGATCGGCTTGTCCAAATCTCCGCAATATTAATTGAAGTTATGATAACTGGACAATCCTGTAACGACAGTTTAATGATGTCAACGACGCCAGAAGGCTATCAGAAGGACGCACGTCCGACAACGCCGATATTTACATAAAGGTAATAAAAACCCCAATATTGGTACAAGATCTATATACAATAAGATAAACAAGTAAAATTGACCTGATATCAACCACTAATTCCGTTATTTAATCAGCATACTTCACTTCATAGCTACATTGATGTTTGCGACATGTCCTCTTGTGTGTTTACGGCAGTCAACATTAATTGAATAACTTATACCTTGCTGATGCAAACAAAACAGTAAAACTAAAAACCGGATTTTTTTTTTCAAAAATCATATAGCATAATCATATAGCATAATCGAAAATATCTATGTAATTACTAGTACTTTTTTATAGTTTATTCTTTTAAAAATTTAGAATTTTTTAATACTAGTATTATTAGCATGATATTGGCCCTTAAAAGCGCGCACCATTTTACGATATGAGGGCAGGGATTTTTCAAAAGATTTCTTGTTGGAACACATTTTGATGACTTAGTCTCATCCTGAATATTTTCCGCTGGATATTAAGCAACATTCAATCAATCAAAACCAAATCTTATGTAGAACTGTTTTATTATCTTGAAATCTCCAACTGTAAACATATTTTAAGAAAGAACATGATCGTTTTTATATGCTTCATTCATCCACTTTTTACTCCATTGCTGTCCCCTGATGACTCATTACTATCCCCGGATTTTTCTTTCACTTGTATGATAACGCATTTGTCTTGTTGAACCTTGAACTTGGCTTGCTTGCACTTATAGCTGATCACGAGAAGAGTCTGACAAAGAGTGTAGTTTAAATTGCAGGAATAACATGCCGCTGATAAATACACAGATTTTTATTTAAAAATAGACTATTTCATTTCAACCTCCTTGTGACTGTCATGTTCTGGGAAATATTGTTTACGTTATGAATCACGTATATTCTAATAAATTTATTATAATAATATATTTCTATTATAATATATATTGTTTTGTTACGTTTTAAATGCATTGTAGTGATTTTGTCCTTTTTGTTGAACCATAAAAAGATATTTCACTGAATCCTCCTTTATACACAATTATTTTGCTTGAATTCTTTTTCATTGTAATGATAGCTTTCGAAATGTTTTACTCCATGGAATGCCTATTTCAAAATTAAAAGACATTATCATTTTTTGATCACAAATAAATTTTGTAAAAAGATGTATTTCGTGAGTCTCAATAGAAACTATATTCGTTTTTATATTGTTTTCAATGGAATATGAATCTGGAGCAAAAGAAAAGTCTCTATGAGATTTATAATGTAAAAGGCATATTACTCTCTTGGCAAAATGCCCTGCAGAATGCCCACCGAGTAAAAAATAACTTTGCATGAAGTTGCAAAATTGCTTCCTTATTTTTATGCAACAATTTATACACTTAAATGGTTGAAATCATCTCACTTTGAAAAATTAGTATTTAAGAAGGCACAAAAATTACAATGAGAAATCCCCACCTAAAACAGTTTTTATGTGCCTGAAAAGTATCTGGTGATGGCAATACTAAAATTTTTATGTTTAATTCGATGACTCACTAGGTTATACTTGTAGAAAAAATAATAGAAAAATATTTCTATAATAAAGTTTTGACATTTCCAAAAAGCCATTCTACGAAGTAAGGTTTACAGATAGTAATATTCGAAATATGAGCATAAAACAATTGCAGTTGCATTCTGGAGAGTATAATACGTTATGTTCAACAATAACAATGATTTCAGAGTAGAAAATCTAAAATTCACAATCTAAAAGAGACGATTTAAAACAAATAAAAAGGCAAAACGGGGGAGAAATTAAAATGGAAAGGGTCTAGTGCTCTTAAAAGAGAACACCCTCCTCCGACATTTACTTTGTTCGTACACAACAGATTTAAGATATAAAGATCTTCCGTTTATTTTTCAAATGAATTAAATATACTAAGAAAAAGGGAAGCAAATTTATTTATTTATAACCATATAATTGCTTTAGGGGAAACATCTTCCCGTATATAAGGCCGAGTCTATTTTTTATTTGTTGTGCGTATGATTAAATTGTTAAAACCTTGTCTGAGGTTAGACAGAAAAATCAGAGTGGACAATACATCGGGCTTGTTTTGTGATGAATCTGAAAAGTTGAAAGAAATTGTCAATAAAAATCAGTAGTACCCTTTTCCCATTTAATTGCTTAAATCCATGAAATTTTGTCTGTCAATGGACACTAGGAGCCATTGATAAATACCTGATATTTACAAGCTAGCGGACATAAATAAAATAAAATATGGGCCTAAGTGTGTGAAACTTAAAACTGCTATTTCTCACGCAAAATTATAGTTAAATCGGAAAAATCATAAGTGCTGAAACTTTCTAACAAAACTCTACTTAACCATTGTATAAGAAAATAATGGTATTACCTAAAATAAAAGGGGTAATAGATGTGGTATCCATGATAACGAACAACCAATTATGCTAAATAATCCAGAATCAAATCAGATGGAAACTATGAACCATTGTGAAATACCAGATATATACAAGCCAGTGGACACAAATAAAATAAAACATGGGCCTAAGTATGTGATAAGGAAGTATTACTTAAAACTGCTACTTCCCACTTCATAATTATAGTTAAAGTGGCAAAATCATAAGTGTTGAAACTTTCTCACGAAATTCTACTTAATCATTGTATTAGAAAATAATGGTATTACCTAAAATAAAGGGGTAATAGATGTGGTATCCATGATAACGAACAACCAATTATGCTAAATAATAAGTCAGAAAGGTAATCTGGATTGTTTTTGTATTTAAATCTTGTCAGTCTACAATTAAAGTGAAAAATCCGCCGATATCCCGACATAAGTATTTATGAATCCATATCCAGGAGCAGAATTGCAGTAAAAAATAGCAAAGTATTCTTACAAAAACCATTGCCTGACAATAGGCTTGTCATATTTAGTCACAGGATGTTATCATGATAATTGTACGGGCACTGTTAATTGTGCAGAAAAATGAAGGTGCTTTTGCCAAAATGTCAAGTTGTTTCAAGTGAAGTATTAAATGGAAACAATCAAGGAGTATTTAAACATGGTGTGATAAAAATTACGGCGTTTATTTTACCATGAAAGGGTCCTATATTGGGCTCTCAAAGCACTTACTTATTTAGTTTCTCGTTTTGCCCAATTTAGTTAAAAACCATGATATTTTGTGAAAATTTTTAGTAAAAATTATATAAGGCATTTCAATGTTCAAGTTCAGTCAAGATCTTGTATATAATTTTACAATACATAAAATATACTAATATGTATAAGGATGTGCTCTATATTTTCCCGACCCAAAACTTGCCAAAGCATAGAAGTTTGATTGAAAATTGTGAAAATGCTAAATAGGTACCTTAGTGCTTAATATGATATATAAAAAAGTATTTGATCATGACAAAGTGTTTAAATTACATTGTTTTTCTTTGCCGTATTAATTTTTTAATTTTAAGACCAAATGCAAGTCTTTTAGCTAATTTAATGGTGATTGGCATCATTATGGAATAGAGGGTGTATGGTATTATTATGGAATAAAGGTGAAAAGTTTCATCATAGAATAAGGGTGAATGGTATCATTATGGAATAAAGGTGAATGGTATCATTACGGAATAAAGGGTGAACGGTGTCATTATGGAAGAAAGGGTGAATGGTATCATTAGTGAATAAAGAACTAAAAATTTAAATGCTATGCTTTCTTTACATGGTAACATTGGAACATTGAAAAATATGAGCTGACTGTGTATTTTCCGTGAAAACCATAGAAAATCTATTTTCAGCTGTTTATACTATAAAAATGCAGGTTTACAAATGTTGTAGAAACATTGGAACTTTAATTATGCTGGACACAGGTTTCAAGGAGTAATCTCTCATCAGCGGCATTTTAAACCAAGATCCAAAAATTATTAAAGGAATACTCCTATCCAAATTAAACCGAATAAGGTAGCCAAATCAAACGGACATCTACCATCAGCAATATAAGGAATTGTGCCTCCTCAGTCTAAAGATGTCATACTCTGATCAGCTACGTAAATGACTGAACGAGTGTTTACAGCTGATGGGTTGTTTAATTACTACTGCAAACAATTTAGGTGAAAATATCTATTTACGTTAGTCTCGTATATGCGTTCGATCTGTAATCTAACACAGTGCCATAATGACAACATAATGAAATAATGATTAGTGGAAACCCGATTGCGAGCACAGATAAATTTTAACAAGACAAGTAAAACTCAGAAGTTAAAGTAGCCATATTTTTATTGGGGCGGGGTGCAATTCATTATTGAATTTCATTCGGGTAAATGAACATGAAATTCTTCTGTCAAGCCCAAAGATCCGAATTCCCTAGCCAAAGAGACAAGACAAATTCGGAAAAACGTTAAGAAAAACAGATACAAAAAAATCTGGCTTCACGGACTAGTCTACAAAAAACGAATCTTTCATCTCTAAACCGGTTTCAGCGCAATTCGATAGACGTTTTTCACAATGCGATACGACTAAAATTAGCTTAGATACACTGACTCCATAGAAATCAATCAATTCATGATAACAACTATAAAACTTAAGGAGGGGATTGATTAGTTAGTATTTTACTTGACAATAACACACCTACTGCCATGAAATCTTGATACTTATAGCCGGCAAATGATTAGCAGACTAGCTGCGTCATAGGCACGGAAGCAGGGACATTGCCAGTATTACAATAGGAAATTAAAATCATCATTTTGTCAAAAATCTTGGAAATTCTTTACTTTTATGGTCTATCTAAAAGACTACATCTAAGTATGAAGAAGATTTATCCGTGTCTGTAGATTCTTTTATTTTCATTTACTTTGGAGTATTTGGTTTCGGTGGCCACTGAAGCTGGGCTTCCTCAATGAAAAAAGATAAAACTGAGTAATGTTTCATTTAAACACAAAACAAATTAGTCAGTAGTGAAGCGCAGTTTGTGTTCATTAGAATGCCAATAGCCTGTTAAAAAAAAACTCGATGTTGTCGACCAGATAACCAAACATTTTAAAGAAGCAAGCTTGGTGAAACAACGGGAAGAATAGATAGCAATATTCAATGCTCATTTTGGAACATCGATTAGAGTGTTAAATATATTTGTCTATCGACAAGAAATTGTGTCATGAGTCCAATTTGTTAACATTCCTATTCCTGACTAGCCCATTCATTTTCCGTAGGGTGTGGACATGTGTCCATTATTTGACTAGCCCATTCATTTTCCGTAGGGTGTGGACATGTGTCCATTATTTGAAGGCCTTAAGACAACCTTTAGAAGTTGGAAATTTATTTGTTTTGGATGACTGTTACATGGAAAATCATATCACAGCTACTTTTCTATATATAGTGTTTAAAATTTCACAACTTATTCCATTTTTTTCGTTTTTGAACGAAGTTTTGTCACATCGACTAATATTAATTCAAAGAATTTTACAAAGACTTGCTGTGTATATATGGCTCCAGATGCGATGTTAAACAATGGATATCTTCTAATCCCCCCTCCGAGGGCGACCAGGGTATAGAAATAAGATTCCGAGGGAAATAGTTGAATCTAGAGGTTGTCACAAGACCTTCAACAAGAGTGGAGTCCAACTCCTTGTGACGAATCCCACATAAACAAGGCCTTCAACAAGAGTGGAGTCAAACTCCTTGTGACGAACTCCACATCCACAAGGCCTTCAACAAGAGTGGAGTCCAACTCCTTGTAACGAACTCCACATCCATCAAACAATTATAATATTTAAGCGTTATATTGAACAAATTTTGCCTTAATGTTATACATTTAAATAAAAAAAATCACAGACCACCCATTGACCTCGATGTCTGACTTGGGGTCAACTATGTTTTGCAGGCTCCAAACCTTCCCCTGGTCTGTTTAACATTAGAATATACATCGCTGGTGGAATTTTTAAATACCTAGGGTAAAATATTCCTGCAAATACTGTTATCATTAGCCCAACATTAACATAAAACATTAGACAAACATTTAGTTACCCACAGGATTCAGGAATAGTTGATAGGAGATTGAAGTTGCATTGTAACTTGCAAATATAATTGTAACACACTGCATAATTTGATTTTTTATAAAGACTAAAATACCATCCACATATAAAGGCTTAGACATGATTGAGACAATACCATCCACATGCGTTTCCATTTTCAACTGTCTCTGTCATCAAATGTATGAATAATTGTCAAATAAAGGTTAATATGTAGTTCACCAATTTAACGCTTGAAAACAGCACAGTTTTTAAGGAGTAAGCGACATGGTCCAGCGATCGAGCTATTCTTTCAGATCTAAGTAACAGTTTGAATCTTTGAGTAATCCATGTGGGAGTAATTAAAGGTGTAGCATCAGCAAAACTTCTGGCAGGAGAAATAGAGTTCGTCAGCAATATCTTTAGTCATGAAATGCAAAGGGTTTTAAACTGAACCTATTTGTGGGAAACGTACTGCTATTGTTTTAAGAAGAACCTTTTGTGTCCGTTCATTTCAATACCAGTTTAACAAATTACCATTTAATCCATATGATTCATTTTATGAAACAATTCCGGTGACAGACGTTCTTGAATTTCTTTGGAAAAGGGAAAGTTGTCCACAAGTTTCAATTCCAGCTTCTTCAATATAAATGGATGTCACTGATCAATAAGTATTTTCTTTGTGATTACATGTAATTACGTTTTTTTTATTCCAGTGTGCCGGAAATGAGACACATACAATTTCCTACCGTTAACTTGAAATCGATGTCCAGTGTCGAAAACCAATGCAAAAGACCTAAAGTGCATGGTTTTAAAAGACAAGACATATTCGAAACAAAAGAAAGGTAAAACGGATAAAAATAACAAGTCTTGAACTCCACGAACGCTTTTACAATACAGGAAAACCCAAGACAATCTTGAAGACATAACTTCTTCAATAGTTAACTTTTCATGTATGAGAAGAAAAATTGCAACAGATCAGCAAATGCTATTTACATTTTATAACTAATACGTTGTTTTATAAGTGATTGTCTAGAAACTGAGTTTGGTCAGGCTTTTACTGCAGATAGGAAATCTACTTAATGGAGGGCTCAATGCTCATAGGTTGAAATGTGTGCCCCCAAAAAATTCGGTCGACATAACGAAATAGATGACAGGTATGGAATTTCATTTCCCAAATAATTACTAGTATGTTTTATGGAGTGTTTTCTATTTACGCAGATTTAAAAATGGTCCGAGGGATTGGTGTCAGTAAAGAAACTATTTTCCTTTCTAAAACATTGCCATTTTTGATGGGAATTGTTCGTCTTTGATTATATACCTCATCATATACCTCAATGATTTTTATTGTCATTTGTCAACTGCTTGCTTGTTTGAAAAACAGCTATACCATATAGTTAACTATCTGAGTTGAAGTTGTTTATAGTTCAGGAATAATGGGGGACTAAGTTTCATTCATATATAAGTTCTTCCTTTCGTAGTTAAAAATGAGCTTCTAAAAGAGATTGATTGGGATTTGGAAGGAATCCAGGTTACTCATGATTGTCTCATAAAATGTTTTTTTTTTACTTTCTGTCGTATTTCCTGTTTAGCTTACAAATGTCATAACAATAAAAATACGTAAGTCTGTTTTAGGTTTTATCATATCAAATATAAAGTCAAGCAAATAAACTCCTTTGGAGATATTGTAACAAGTTTAACATTTTGTATAATTTTCAAAATCAACAATTTTCAGCACTCATTCATTGACTCGGTCAGTATGCTTCAAACATCAGCACTCACATATCAATATTGCAATACGTCTCGTACAAACTCGGGACTTGTACGTAAGTAAGTTCAAAAGGTTACTTCGATGTACAGATATGCACCAATTCAATATTATACAAGGAAAAGTATCACAGATGCAGATGGCCCAACATCAGCACAAGTCAGTAACGCGTCATCACACGTCACTTCCGTTATTTAGCTGCCATGATTGAGGTATTACTTCCCGGCTTCGTCTTTTTCTACATCGATTTCAACATCAGAATCGTCGTCAAACTCTTCATCTGTCGTATGTTTATCGTCATCTTCGTGGAGATCTGTGGGAGAACCATCTCCTTTCTCATGAGTGGGTGATTCCTGTAGCAATTAAATAAAACATTATCGTAATAAATTTCCTCATTTTACAAAGAATAAAAAGAAACTTGTTTATGTGCCTTTTTAAACATACTTATATACAAGATCATGTACATAAGATCAGTTTCAAATTAGATTAAAAGTTACAAGATAAAACAAAACTCGGAACAGCCTAATATATGTAACATATGGTTAAATAAACCCATTGTTGTGTAAAGCCGCTAGAAGTATTTCCAATGCCTTAATTACAAGCTATGCGGCTGCAAAAGACTCGTCTTGTTTACAAGAAATATTTCGAAAACCACTGAACATATTTACACATTTATGGCAATGCACCCAAAATATTTGAAAGTATGTCTTTTTAAAGTAAGGTCTCCCTGCTTTACGGGAAATAGATCTTTATAATTATATAAAACTGTTTTACAATTTTAGAGCACCTGATCCCACTCCTGTTTTGTAAAGGAATTCGGGGATTCTAAGCTTTTGTTCCTTTTGTTTTCATTTTATCTTTTAGTTCGTTTCAAATTGGTCTCGTCTCTTTGGACTATGCACTTTTGATCTCTCACATGGGTATTATACACTGGACTTCAGAACTGCACAATTCTCTATACAACTATTCAAACAATAAACGTGAAAGACGAAGAAATGTATATTTACCTGTTTTAATCTTCGCCATTTTGCTCGTCGGTTCTGAAACCACGTTTTAACCTGTAAAGACAGAATGATTAAATAGTAAAAAAAAGGATAAAAGTTAATTATAAATACCATATATCCACATATTCAATGATACGTGATGGTTGTAATTTCCCTGTTAACCACGTGTTATATTTCGTTATGTCTTACAAGTAACTTTATTTTTAAATCAGCCTGAATGATCCCTTTCTCTTGTATAATATATTGTCTGTGACTTGACAAGGTCGGCGATTTTCCAAGTCATAAATCAATATAAAACAACTGTATCAATAAAGAATATATTTGTAATTACAATTTGAAAACATTATGACTTTTATTAATGCATTGTTTGTAATGAAATGGGATCAGAATCCGTTCCATAACATAATTAGCTTCATAGTTCCTACAATGGGCATATCTATTTACCTGTCGTTCTGTTAACTGAAGTATTTTGGCAAGCCTTTTTCTTTCAGGGGGAGATAAATATTTCTGTGATTCAAACTTTTTCTCTAACTCTAATGTCTGGTCATTTGAAAAACGAACTTGACCTCCTTTTCTTTTATGCATTGGTCTCTGTAAGAATGGTGGCCAAAAGAACGGTCGGTGTCCAACTGAAAAAGACCAACAGTATATTAGCACATCATAGTAAATGGATATTCTCCAATATAAAACCCCTATATTTAAATTGTAATGTTAATTCTAAGGACGGTTTCTTTTAAAACTCTTTAAATTTTTTTCTAAGTTTTTTCTTGTCCTTCGTTTTCACCGTCTTTCTTAAAATCACTATACTTTATTTTTCATCCGAAAATGTTTTTTATAACTCAAAATGGGCCATGATAAATGGTTGTAATATAGTTATTATTAATGGGCCATGATAAATGATTGTAATAAAGTTATTATTAATGGGCCATGATAAATGATTGTAATATAGTTATTATTAATGGGCCATGATAAATGGTTGTAATATAGTTATTCTTATTATTATTCAACATTCTCTTGGTGTATATTCGTTACTTTAATTAACTCGTAATTTACTTTGACTAACAGACGGTAGCGAAAATTTTGGAAAGCAAGTCATTTTAATTCTTAAAGTGTATTCTTGTATCGTCCCACGCATGAGCCCTTTTATTTTAAAAAGTACTTTCTATTATCAATATTCTTACATCCGCCCGAATAGTTTATTTAAAAATGACTTATATATATAGATGTATAATGTGTTGGGTTATTTTTTATTATTATTATTGTCAACTAGGGTTAAAGTCTTCAATAATCATTTGGAATCTCCAATTAGTGTTAAGGATATGCTGTAATTTATTGTTTTAAGTTAGTACTTGTGCAGCATCTGGAAGGTGTAGCTTGTCTGACTGGTGCCAGACATCATTGAAACAATTCAAATGTATTGTGCTCCACGGCATATCATCGACGTACATCCATACATCAGGCGACAAACTCGTCTAATTATCGTCATCATAAGAAATTAACCCTTTCCGATTACTTTTATATTGGCAAGGATGTTCCGGTTTGAAAACAATTTGTATTGTAATCACTTCCGGTCTCGAAAAACCACAAGATACTGCTGTTGAAGAAAACTTGTTGTTTACTGTAACGACACACGACACCCATCAAATGGTAGGAAACGCGTGTCTAATAGATTGCCTGTTTCCTTCAAGTTTGTTGAAATATTTTAACGGGACAGGAACTATTGAAGATTCCTGATAAAAGCTGCAGGTACTTCACCTATAAGTGGTCTCGGTTTTTACTTGACCTGGGATATTTAAGACGAAATCGTGTGATCGTTAAAGTGAAATAATTCTTCAGTTATGCCAAGTATTTCAATGATCTAATTGTAATCCTAAAAACAGATTTATAATTTTTACTACTGTTATATTCTTCAACAACCATCAAAAACAATCCAAGAAATAGCAGCATGTTTGATGAGATGAACAAAAGAAAGTTTTATATTAAAAAGAAAAGTTAGTAATGGAATTCGTGCACAAAAAGACAGAGTAGTAAATCTTCCACGGGAAGATTATTTACTTAAATACGATGATCAGGTTACAGTAATTAATTTAGGACGTTTCCAGTTATGCAAATAGACATTAAATATTAATATTGCCTCTCTAGTGAAATTATAAAGACTATAAAGACGCTTTAATATGACTGTGATTAAAGACAAGTTGTTTGCTCACGTCGGCCTACTGAGAGATTTTAACACGATACATTTGCACAGAGGCGGTATTGCTGGAATGCCGTATTTGATAATTTCATTCATATAAATAATTTCGTTTGATGGTATTTTCTTCTTTATGTATTTTGTTCGGTTTGTTAAAATCTACACCAAAATTCATTAGTCATAGGTTTAAAATTTGATATAAGGCATCAGATATTTGGGTACAGCGATTGTGATATGTTACATCAACAGTAAATTTAAGATAAGCCTTTGGTAGAAGGTCTAGTCTGGTATATATTTGCTGAGGTGTACAATCAAGAATGATAATACCCCGGACTCCTTATTCGTAGCTGCTCTATTAAGTCACATAAAAATTACTTTGAATCATTCTTGTTCTTTGCGATAAATCCCCTAATGATTATACTAGTCATAAAAGAAAAATTACCAACTATTTTTTTTTTCTTTATCAGTATTTGCTATGCATGTGCACGGCACAGGCGCTTGGGGCGTCGGACCCCCTCCCCCTTTCTCATTGTGTCAATTCTTTTTATTTTCTCTGGTAAAACAATTTTGTACAGTAATCTATTATAACAGAATCGAAAAATGCTGCGGGTCGCTTGGCTTCTCTCACTAAAAGACCAGGGGACCCGCTGCGTTCTCGATTCTGTAATATTAGATAAAAGCATATAATTTTGGAGATGGGGGGTCCGATGCCCCAAACGTCTGTGGTGCACGGTTTCAAAATCGGGACTTGTATATTGGGGGTTTTCCAGGTACAAAATCTTCTTCTTACCCTAACTGGTATTAAAAGCAACAGTAGAATTTTAAAACAGTGTTCTGACTTTATTAAATCTTCAGGTGAATTACAAGTACAAGTTAGCGAATCCCCTTAGTTATTGCTTTAGTGGGTTGCTTGTTCTCTATTAATGTCAAAGTTCTTTTAATATTATTGAGTCCCTTTTTACTTTGATTTCTGAAACAAGTTAGTAAATGAAGTCCCAAAGTTATTGGCAAAAGCATTTGATCCAATGCATTAGTACTGGAAGCATTGTTTGGAAAGCATTGATATATAATTTAGAATATTGTCCTAATAAATTAAATTTCTAAAGGGCTCAAATATCACATTTTTGAAACTATACATTAAATTTATTTATTTACTTAGTATAACATTCATTTCAAACTATTCCTTAATGATCCTAAATTTTAAAAGTATGTAAATTTAAAAAACAAAGTTTAAAACACAACGTCTTATTTAAAAAAAAAAAACATGTATAGTATGTGATAAAAACAGTAAAAATCCGAAAACCAGAATATTGAACATAAATTGCTTCAAAAAGTAGAGAAAAGAAAGGATATATGCGTTTTTTGAAAGATTTCAATATGTTTAAAAATTACATCGAGGAGCTCTTGTGTCATTTTCTGATGATTTTTTTCAAATTTAATCCTGATTTTTTGTTTTTAATTATTTGGAACATAGAGACTTGCATTTTTTACTTTATGTTTGTAACATACTGCAGACGCACTTCTAAACCCTTGTTTATTTTAAACAATAAATATCGAAGATAATTTTGCATGTCACATTGTTTGAGTCCAAGGAACGCAAAACCAAATAAATCGTCCAAATGTTGTCAAACCAGGCAACTTTTGTTCGGAGAAAGTATATTTACCCGCCATAACCTGAGAGAAGAAATAGTATTAAAATTTGAAGATGGCTAACCAGTGAATAGAAAAATGAAAATATAGATAGTCTAAAAGTAAATTATCTTATAAAAGAACAGCCTTGCAAAAAAATCTAGGAATGTAACATGTTCTCGTTTTATAAAATCAAGTTTTAAAGACTGCAAATATTCCTGTATATAGTTGAACATGTTCAAAGGATCAATATTTTCCTTTTGTATATTAAAAATATTTCCTGCACGTAGGCTGTGAAATATCCACCTCGTGAGAACAAATATTCAGAATGGTTACCGTTATTCTAGTTAGATAAAAAGCTATATCGAATGAAAGACATATTTTACGAAGTAGTTAGAAAAATCAAATTAGAGTGAAATAAGTAAGCTGGTCTGTGTTACATTCACTATTTGCTATTCATTAGAGTTGTGCCTTCTGTCGAATCGATTGGATAATCGCCAACATGAGGTCTACTTGCGTCAGTTCATCAAATATTTAAAATTGATATTTTCCTCAAATCGTTGAGTTTTCATCAAATATTGAAGATACTGAGAAAGTAAAGGAAATGTTTTAGGAAACTGAAGCTCATTCTTTAAATTAACATCTTGTAACATAGCAGACTAAGTTATATTCTACATAAAACATTCATATTCAAAACGACGAAAACGAAACCAGAATTTCTATAGAATGTGTGTAAAAGTTCAAGGGATACGAAACATGTTGCTGAAACTTCGTTAGGATTTAATTTATTGTTAGTTTTTAGTAATTACTTTCAAGAGTTTTATGGTTTTAAAAACCCATTATTTATTCTTGTTTTTGTTTAAAAAATAAAACGAAGTGATGCGTATTCAATCATTTGTCATATTTGCTAAAATCGATGTTTACCTCAGGATATTACTGAGTTTTTTCTTTTGGGTGGTTAACTAATTTATTTGGGCGGAAACATGTACTTTAAGAGGGCGATTTTTTTTTCAATTCTGGCAACTATAAGATGAGTACATATAAAACGAAGGTACAAACGTTATCAGGGGCCTTATTTTCGAAACTTTCCTAAGATTATCATAAGATATATCTCAGACGATGATTAAAGGATAATCTTAGGACTATCTTAGGACATGTCTGAGATGCAGTACCGACGGTCTCCTAGGATTTTCCTAGCTAGGATATCCTAACTGTATCCTAAAAATGCCCTAATTTAAATAGCAAAAATGT
>JAULBM010225166.1:0-17104 GCA_032357055.1 Geukensia granosissima
TGTCGATCTATAAATAACCATCGCCTGTAATTAAATCGAATGAAATATTATCAGGGCAAAGTGGCCAATGTCCTTTGTTAAACGATTTTCTTCTAACAAGATAATAGTCAGTAGCTTTGCTGTCAATATGCACCGTGAGACTTCCTGTGGGATGAAATATAAATATTTTAATGGTAATCTTTTGCCATGATTGCAACATCACGTTATCTTGGTACCCTTAGTTCCTTTGCGATATTCATATTGATTTTTAAATTTCTGTACTTATGTGCCACTTGAAATATACATACCATATGGTCATTGATCAATTTTAGCCGATTTAACTACCGCACTGGCCGCCATGTAAATAACCGATGTTAGCAAACCTTCTGCACTTAACTCAGTTTCAAGGTAATTTGTTGTTCCTAAAACTTAATCCGGTAACATCGTAAATTCGTATTAGTCTCATGATACTGGAACCCGTAATTCCTAAGCAATGTCTATAATTTTCTGAAGGTCGCTTGAGAAAAAGCAAATTAACGTCAGTGCTATACAGTGCGATCACCAATCACCAATCAAGACGTCTGTGGTAATTGATTACTAATGAGAGTGTTCTTGGAAATATTTATAGGAAGGGACTTCAACAAATGTTATATGTGTCGAGAAAGGCGTTCTTACTAGCCATGGTTATCAATTAACTGATGAGGTATTTGTCGACTTTCATCTCGGTTTAGGCGTTGCTAAGGTTTCCAAGTGTTCAAAAGACCAAATATTAATCATTTATAAACCTTTAATTGTAGCTTCCGCTATCTCTTTGAACTTTATTGGACAAAACCCCTACATGTAGGTCATTTTACCAATCCCTCAATAATGCAATTTTTATGAATAGTGATACGCTCTAAAAAGACCACACTTTTTCTATACCTTAATCATTCCAATCCACAGACATTATTTTATCACACCTTTTGGAAAGCATTAAAACAATTTGACTGATCCTCCTCCTATTTTGGCCCCTATTGTTTAATTTTGTTTTTGATTGTTTGTTATAAGCGTATGTAAATTTTAATCGTGTCTTTCTAGCATATATTCCATATTCTTTAATTTGAAGTATTACCCGAAACATTTAAAAAAAATAGTTTAGCTCAAGAAAGTGATGTATTTTTATGTCACCTGTTGAGAGATTTACAGTGCATTCAGCCAAAACTGACCTCTGCTCATATCTGTTATTTGCATGGCATTTGGTAGTTCACCTGGCTTAAATTGGTCAATTAGCATATAGCAGATATAATTTAAGTGACACATAAACACGGAATTTTGCCTTACCATGGTCAATTGTATAGTTAATCTCTATGATTTTGTTTTCTCCTGATGACGTAACACTTACTGCTTTTTTATACGAAGACGGAATTTAAAAACAACATCTAACAAATTCAAAACGAACAAAATTTCAACATATTTATAAATCCAATCACTCCTAGGATATCGAAATTACTTTTCTTATCTAACTTTCTTATAGAAAATCTGGTAAATTTGACAAAAATATTCAAAAACAGTTGGTTTTTAATCATGGACTTTGATTCATCAGCTTGATGTTTGTCATCTCCACGAGTTTATTTAATATGGTTAAAAACCCCTGGTTTTATCTGGATATTTTTAATTGTATTTTTCTATTTGTGACCTCGTCTTTCTCATGATGCAGAATTTGTGTTCATCTAATCATCAGATAGGTCCATCCTACAAGTTCCTCTTCTAGATTACACTCAATACCAGTGAAAGGTTTTATTCGTTATATTGCTAACATTCTGATTGGTTGTTTGTTGCTCGCTTAATGTTCATTTTGAAAATACAGTAGATTTACAAGCAAAAAGTGAAAGAAGTACTCTCATCCAAACAAAACGATATAGGAAGCCAAATTCGACGGCAGGGACAACTACTGAGTGCAATACGTGTCGAAACTGTTCCCTTTTTCAGTGATTTTGAATTAAAACATGCAAAAAAATTTTAAAAAACATTGTTATAAATTTCATATCTGAAAAATTCTCTCGGGACCTCCTCCACCAACAGGCATCGAGCAAGTGTTTTCAAAATACAAGTTTACAAATGTATCAATGTTGAATATATGAATTTTAATGGTGAATTTCGAAATGCTATATGTACTTCTTAAGGAGTAGCCTTTTACCAATAAACGCATAACACGGGAAAGTCCGAGATCCAAACATCGTAGAGGAAGTAGTAAATTTCAAACCAATCGAAATAAGAAACCAAATCTAACGGCAAGGACAACTATTATTATGTAAGTCCAATACATTTCGCAGCCTTCATACCATTTCATATTCAGAACGAAAACGACTTCAAAAATTTTCAACAGAATCACAAGTAGGTGCGTGTTAGTGAAACAATACACGAATGTTAATCGAATGTTCTAATGTCATGCAATGAGACTTAAGTACAATGTCCATTCCCTAAGGCAGAAAAAAACCATTGCCCCCCTTTTAAAATTAAATGTCGTTGCCTTGGTAACTTTTTATCTTGTGATTCGCTCATCAGATTTGTTGAAACGTTAGATCGCCAAATCAAAATAAAGAAGATTGAGAGCTACGATTTCGCATCTACTCGATCTAGCCCGGCCCCTACTTTACTATCCGAGTCAACAATTTTGTGTGTTTTGGCGTAATGGCGTCAAAGATCTGACAATTTGATGGCAGATGCATGACACAGGGTGAATTTAAAGCTGACCTGCAACCTTTCACAAAGGTCAAATGGCTATTTACCGCTATTTACTCAGTACAAATTGTTTTCTTTTGGTGCTCTAAATAACCGGAAATGAACAGTAATTTTTAAGATTAGAATCGGGTCAGGGAACATTTGTCGATCCGAGTCGAGTTTTTCCCCATTTTCTTCCGAAATCCCCCGAAGACGATATTTATATTCTGTCTTGTAAAACTTTTGCTAAAACTGTATATTGATGGTGTAAATAAAATGACGTCCGGAGAATAATGAATAAATAGGAACGACACCAAATTTCGACTCTGTTAATTAAGTAATATAGATACCACAAAAACAAATAAAGGACCAGGTCGTAACATATTAGAGGAAACATTTTGTTAATGGCAGGATAAATAAATCATATTTGCAAAAATACTGTATTCGACGACCACATCGAAAGCAGTTAGCTATCACAAGAGTAAGTTATTTGCAGTTCACAGAAAATGGAGTTGGGACCGCATCCCTTCAACACGTAAAATCTTAAAATTTACATAAAGACATTTTTAACATAAGCAAAGGTGCAAGACTAGGATATCCCAGACTCCGTATGGCACATTTTTGCTGTCAGAGTTATATCATTAAGGGTGTACGAACCAGGAAAATCCCTTTTGCTTTGTTCAATGGGTGCTAAATGGACGTGTCCACAAAAACTATTTAAAAATATGATACAAAACTAGCACAAAATACTCGAGGAAAGACAGGCAAAACCATAGAAAAAGTAAATGATACAGGAGTCAAACATCACAAAATATTTGGAGCAACAAAAATCCTTAATCCGGGTTCTCCGGATAATAAACGGCTCTAGCTCCATTAGTGGTCCCAGTCATGTCACTCAAGGTTCAAACTAGTAACAACTATATGATAGTCGAAAATGATATAAGAACGAAACTGTAATTAACGACAGTTGAAAAATATCCGTTGTCATATGCAAGTGGTAGTTCGTATCGACAAATCAAGTCATGACGACATCGGAATAAATTCCGAAATAAATCGCATATTTCCATGGCTAATGTAAAAACTGGTACTGGGTAAAGTACATCTATAACATATAACATAAGAATGATGTAACTTTTTTGTTGTTGGAAGTGAACAGCGCCCTTGTAACTGTTCTTAATTTTGAAAGTCCTTCATACGGATTTGAATATATAGAATCATACATAGTAAGCCGTTGATTATCAGATTTCTACAGTCGAGATAGTTAAACCTTAATTTTTTTAAGGTTTACCGAGAATTTAAGGTTTAACTATCGAGACAGTAGAAATATGATAATAACCGGCTTATAATGTAAGATTTTGTTTTTCTAATTTTTCAAGCATCAAAATATCGGTAAACAGAGGTGCTTCGCAAGCGCAGCATGATACGACCACAGCACGTTGAAATGTGAAAGGTGAACAAAAGACCCATTGGGTTAGTGTGGACACAGTAAATGTTGGACAAATAATGTGCTGGACACAGTTATGTGTTGGACAAATCAAATGGAAAAAACCCATCAAAATCGGATGAAAAATAAAAATTTCTAATCTCCTGCAAAATTGCATTTTTAACCCTTTGAACCCTTTTATACAATAATTGAAAAAACTACAAAAAATGCTGGGAGTAAATTTTATTGCATTTTTATGAGGAATCATTTGCAAAAATCCCATCAAAATCGAATTAAAAATAAATTTTTCCATATTCTTCTCCTTTTCTACTTTGACCCCTTTTTAGCTCGGAAACGGTAAAAAATAGAGAAAATCTGTCGAATACTCCTGAGAGCTCTTTTTAAGACGAATCAAATGAAAAAAACCCCATCAAATCGGATGAAAAATAAAAATTTCACATCTGCAAAATCGCATTTTTAAATACATAAAAAGTTACATTTTACAAAAAA
Source organism: Geukensia granosissima (assembly GCA_032357055.1). Classification (NCBI taxonomy): domain Eukaryota; kingdom Metazoa; phylum Mollusca; class Bivalvia; order Mytilida; family Mytilidae; genus Geukensia; species Geukensia granosissima. The sequence continues at coordinate 4,613 of JAULBM010225166.1, forward strand.
ATGCTTGGAGTAACTTTTATTGCATTTTTCATAAGGATTCATTTGCAAAATACCCCATCAAAATCCGATGAGAAATAAAAAAGTTTAAAAAATTAGGGCGTGGCCATTTTTGTACCCTCATATCTCAATAACACTAAGAAATAGGTAATGACGCTTGTGGCTTGTTATGTTGACTTTTTCATGAAGAATAAAACGAAAAAACCCCATCAAAATTGAACAAAAATATAGATCTTGCATACAAATAAGAGAAAACTCCTTTTGGCCCTTCCCCAAAAAACGGGTGAGGCTAAATCATCCAAATTCAATAACAACCTCTATTTAGAACCAATTATTAATGTACTAAAATATTAAAAGGATTGGTTGACTAGAACAAAATTAATCGTGCGGAAACCAACCTGTCTACGGCCGCTAACGACGACGCCGACGACGCCGCCGCCGATGACGACGACAGCATCATACCATAATACGACCGCAAAATTTGGTGGTCGTATAAAAACTGATATAGTCGGGATCGTGCACCATCTTTAATCATGACCTTGTTACAAGGGACGTAACTCGTGGACAAAAAACAAAACATGCCACTTATTTTTACGGCATTTTCATATGTATTAGCCAAAAAATAAAGTAATTCCTACCTAACTGATAGAGTCTTTTGAAAGCTCAGTCCTTCAGGGTAAGAAATACATGTAAGATTGTGACAAGTCTTTGAATTCGTGAAGCGAAGCAGGCGGGGTTTTCTCACACTGGTTGGTAAGTGTGAAACCTTCATTAAAAATTAGAGAAAATAAGCTAGTTATCCACATTTTACAGAAAGTCCATGCCAATCCATATTTCTACGTAAGCGGTTTTTCTTGCATTGTATCGAAACGATAAACCGCTGCACTATGCGTTTTTTCATTTCCATGCGCAGGATTTAAAATATGCAACACACACAGCACCAAGGTATATTCCATTGCCAGACAATGACAAATACAAACATTCGGCCAACTAAAGGCACTTTCACAATAATTACTGGAAAAATAAGGTGAATTGGTCGATAAAGTAAAACTTTTTAAGACTTAACGTTGTATACTCTTATTTATTTTCGGTGTTGATTGGGTACATGTTGGAAAGATAGATTTACACCTTTCAAACATCATTGTTGAAAATTTTCTCGATTGTCATCGTTTATTTGGCATATGGGCATTCATCGCGTGATGAACTGTACTTTTCATTTGGTCCATGAAGGAAATTAAAACCTTTTTTACTAATCTTCGGTTTTTTTTTTTTTCTCTAGAGTGCATAAGAAGATAAGTCCAGAAAAGCGCTGTGCGCGCAGTTTAATTTGGCTTTTAATATTTGCTATGAACGTAAGGAAGACGTAGATTGCATCTTTCTGGCATATCTTCCTTATTATTTCTTCAAAAATATTACATCAATCAGAGTTTAAAATAAACCTACGAGTTAAATTCAGCAAGAGAAGATATGTGAATTAAAACATTTATAAATTAGAATATGCTAGTGTGACAGGCAAGAACACAAAACATTAATTAATTTTATTAATGTCCTTATCCATTACTCCGGTATTGCATAATATTCTGAGCGCGAAAGGAAACAAATTAGTTTCATATGGTGCTTTTACCATGGAAACGTAAGAAATAATCAAAGATTAGGATGAAAAATATTTACTGAATGCTATTAAATATCCTTGCGTCTTTTCTTGGGGAGTCCATTTGAACTCATTTTCAAAGATGTCACCAAAGTGTGATGTTAAATTATATCCAGGAATAGAAATACCCTGCAAGTAGGTGGAAACCAATCAAAGGTCAGATAATTTGACTAAAAAACCTATTCTAAGAAAAGCTGGAACTAAATTTGGAATCTTTGGTTTATGTTGACTAAAGGAACTACCAATAAAGGATATACGAAAACAGTCAGATAAAAACATATTTATGTAAACTAAAAAACAAAGCTCCGTTTAAATTTACTTAATCAGTGCTACTGAGAATTATCTCCGAGAATACTCCTTTTAAATGTACATACAGTATATTTAAATGCACCATATTTATTCAACATTGTTACACCTTGTCAGGAGCAACACTCTATCGAAAATACTGTTATAAGAAGCATAGACTTAAAGGAGCGTATCATCTGAAAAACATGCATTCCATATAGAGGTCCGACTGGAATGTTGCCTCACATGAACGAACAGTTTACAATAGGAAAACGTCATCTCTCTAAAACTTTATTCTTAATCCGCCCTTACTGTCATTTTCCAGATGTAAGTCTAGGTATGAAGCAGACCATTCTTATTACTTTTGATTTCAAGTTCAATTGGATATATAGATTCGGTTAACAAATTCCCCAAATTCAGAAATATTCATGAAAAAAAACATCATCTTTATAGCGGAACGTGAAACCAAAATGTTGAACCGAGTTTTCTAATATCTGCAGAAGGCTCTGTATGAATTAGCTTCAGAATAAATTGGCAAAACTGGGTGCACAGTTGTTTCTCATTGGAATGCCGACACTCTGTTGAAACACGTGTCCGACAAACATGACAAATATGTTGTCAATCCTGAAATTCTGCAAATGTCGTCCTCAGACGGTCTTTTTATTAGAATAAGAGAGGTTAATAACAAAATTTCATAATATTTGTTAACAAACAACGGTGAAGTCAACATTTAATTTATCTTTGAATTTTGAATTGGGAATAGTGGTTAAAGGGTGTAGAAATCAAAGATTTTGATGATATTGCAAGAGAAAGAGACCATGAATTATGACATTCATACAGATCTATGGAATGTTTTGAGAATTCACATTTGATTTACGCCAACTATTTTATGGCTTGTTGCACAGTCACTTTGGAGTTCACTTTTTACTGCTGACAAGATTGTTGTGGAGGATAAAACATAAAAAACTAAAGGTAAAAAAAGGAGGCAAGTCAGTAAACATGGATGATTTGACAGAAAAACAAAATACAATAGACGTTTGAAAGAAAAACAAAATAGACAAGAGACAAAGAGGAGACAGTTTAGTAGACATTTCAAATTTGACAATAAATGAAAAACACTCAACTGTCATTTGGTGTATGGCTCATGGACAATCATACCACATCTTCTATTTTTATAATATAAAAATTAAAGATTGGGACTATATAAACCCCACTATAATAAACAGATATTTACTGTGATATCCCAGAACGGTAAGTAGTGTGAAATGTGATATCATGTTCCGTTATAGTTGTCGTGTCTGTCGATGTTTTGGTCTCTTTTTGACTTGCCATTCGGTTAACTATGTATCGACTTTAACAGTAAAATCTAATACAGTTACTTGAAAGGTTGTTTTAATGTCGTTTTGTCACACAACTGTTCAGGTTAGAGGCGGTTTGAGCGCTTACATGTTTAACCCCGCCATATAGTTAATGTGTATGTCCCAAGTCAGGAACCTGTATTCCTGTGAATGTCGTTGTTTTTCGTCACTAGTGTTACTTGGTTTACATTGAATACTGGAGCCTGGGTGGCCGATTGGTCTAGGAAATTGACTTAAACGTATCTTACAGGTCACTGTAGCCTATCACCTATACGGCGTGAGTTCTCACCTGGCTTTGTACCATACAAATACGGGTTGAGTTTTACTCGCATCGCACGTGGTAAGATTTGTCAGTTGCCTGCCCAAGGTCGGTGGTTCTCTTCGGGTACTCCGGCGTCCTTCACCAGAAAAACTGATCGCCGCGATATGTCTGAAATATTGTTGAAATTGGCGTTAAACCCCAATTAAACAAACAAACAAATATACTGAATACTTATCTGGCCGAAATTTATCACATTTTAAAATCATCACATTTATATTTTGGGGCCTATTACAGCTTGCCTTAGTGTCTGTATATGTGTCATTGATGAAGGCCTATGAATGTTGTTATATAACCTGATCGGTTGCTTTTGGTTTTGAACCAGCAAACAGCAATTGCGAGTACTCTTTCAATGTCGATACTTTTGTTGAGCATATATTTGATCATTTACATACCTTTGAGACTGATGTTGAAGTTTATTTGTACTAGATCGAGCATTTCGACTGCCAACTGATGAACAGTGATCAATTCCTGACGTGGGACAGATACATAAGAAATGTGATGTGGTTCAAGTAGTTCCAAACACCCCTCAAGAAGTTGTCAAAGACAATATCAAAGAAAACAAAAACACTAACATAGTACTTTAAAATTCACAGATATTAACTTTCCCACTACAGAGTATCTAAATTACAAATGTACTAAAAAAGTTACGTGAAAAAGAAGACATCTCTCTGTTGAATGATAGCAGTACTGAAAGCAAACTCTGACTGAGATTTCAAATAAAATATCAAGCCTCTCAACATGAGATGTTATCAAACACACTATATACGATTATACAATATTATACTGTTAACGAACGTAACGAAATACAAGATAGATGTTGTTAATATCTGTATAAGGTAGTGATAGGTGTATCTCATTCTGTAAAAAAAAAGTTTTAATTATCTCACTACAATGTCGAAGTTGTACCCTTAGTGGAAAAGTAACGGAACATCAATATCAAGACACAGAAAGTTTTTAGGAAACGAAAAATCGTTCCTTTTAACAAAAATTTTAGTTTACACAGAAACCTGTTCAATTTTTAAATCAAAATCTAAAAAGGAAGTACGGTCATTACATGTACCGATAACAGATTTAGTTAAAGTAAGTTTAAAGTAAATGTTTAAAAATCGGTATTATTTAAAGCTAAAGCAAGGACTATTAAACTGATATTACATATTATGTTTGGAAGGGCCGTTTTTGAATCTTTGCAATAAACTATTATGCTTAACAATTAAAGAAAATCTTCAGAATTTACTATTGATTTTATAACTTTTTGTGGTATGGATCATTGTTGAACGCCATAGTACATTTGTACGGCCTATAGAAGTTAAATTACGACTGTCATTTGATGGATTACTGTCTTAAGGACCACATCGTTTATTTTTATATCGATGTGATGATATTGGAACTGTTGTTTTATGCATTTTCAATTCAAAGCTTTGTCTGTTTAATGCGAATTCCGCTTTTGCTGAGACTGCAGTGCACACGCACTTGTTGGCAGTTCCAATAATTGTTAATTAAGATTAAACAAACGGCCGTGACTTAACATTGGACAATTTGTAAAAAGATTTTAGTAAACGTTTTATGATTTTTATTTGTGCTTTCGATATTTTATTTGATAATCTTAATAAGGTCTTATACCTTATGTAATATAAACCTAAGTATTGAATTTCGTTTCCACAAAAATTATTTATTGCATTTATATGTCATTTTGTCTAGTCACGTTTTGAAAATTTAAGTTTACTTTATCAGACACATACAATCATTTTAAATTATTTTGATCTTTAAATATGTCTGGAGCCAACTTAATGAGGTAAAAATCCTCAAATGGATAACACAGTTACACTAAAAAATAGAAGTTATTTTCATGCAGCGTTTTGGCCGTTTTTTTATGTGTTTCCGTGCTGGAGGGTCATTATAGGTCGAGTTTCGTGTTAATTGACAAAAATGCAACGTGCAGCCAAAAGTTAATTTTTCGTTCGTCGTGAACCAAACCAAACCAACTGCAATGACTTGAAGCTGTATTGAATGACATTTACTCTAAACTCAATAAAATTGACTCCATCCCTGATATTCTCAATACTCTGAGAGCTCTTCCGTCCATAGATACCAGACTACAGGCTATTGAAAGTAGATTTAGCCGACTTGAAAATGACATTGTGTAAGTAAAACAGGATGTCAGACATTTAGAAAATAGAGTAGTTGGTACGGAGTGCAGCACAGTCTAAATCACACAACGACTGAATTTGGTCGAACAAGAACGTGATCAAATGAAACAAGAAAATGTTGATCTTAGAGAGCGCCTTATTGAAATGCAAGCCAGGCCAATGAGGTAAAATCTATTATTTGGGGGGATACCGAAAGAGGAATGTGAACAAAATGATCCAGAAAATCAAACTACAGAAAAGGTTTTGAAAAAAGTTTATAGAAACGAATCTTAAGATAAATGATGACATAAAGTTTCTTGTTGTACACGTCTTCGCCCACGTAAAGATTGGAAACCACGAACCATAGTAGCTTAATTCGAGAGTAGAAAAGATAGAAACCGAGTGTTGAAAGCTGTTCCAGAAAATTAAAAAACACTACAGCGTATACGAGCAGTTCTCAAACGAAATAATGGAACGTAGGAATGTGCTGTGGCCCATCTTCAAGAGAGCAACGCGCGGGACGAAAAGTTAGATTCAAAGAGGATAAACTATTCGTAGATGGCCGTAGGCGTAGCCAAATCAGCAAATGAATGGGCACAGCTAGGCAAGCCCAACAAGAGGACAGTTGTCTAAAATAAACATATCTTGTATCTATGTCTGTGGTCTGAATTAACCTGAGTTTCATGAAATTATCAAACAATTTGATATTTTTGTTTGTTGTGAATCTAAATATGATGAAATAGAAATATTTAATTTACCTGAAGGGTATGAATACATGTATATGTCAAAACATAGAAAAAGGTGTGATAGGAAATCTGGTGGTATTACAGTTATTTTCAAGAGTGCCCTTAAAAACTTTATAAATTTTCTTTCACATGACTCTGAGTATGTGTTATGGGTAAAACTTTGTTTTGAGCCAATGCCAAATCTGCTACTTGGTTGTGTATACATCCCACCAGAATATTCTAAATATTCTTCTATTGATGTGTTAGATGTAATTAAACAAGAATTTAATAGTTTGTTAAACGAAAAAAAATTTGAATTTTTGCAAAAAACAATGATATGTTTATATGTAATTGTACAGCTGGGCAGGATAAATGGGTCTGTAAAGATACGAGTAATCGAACAAGCCTTATTCATGTTATTGACTATTAATTTTATCTCCCGATTTATTCCCCTTTGTGTCTGAATTCCAGATCACGGATTTTTACCCAGTATTTCTGATGTTTATTGTAGAATATATGTCAAACTTTCAACAGGTACACATACTGATTTGCATAATAAAGGCGTTTCTCCAGTTAAGTGTAAACCAATCAGGTGGAACAGTGATATGACAGACCAGTTTGTTTACAAAGTTGAAAGTAAAACTGTCGCACAAGACATACTTACTAGACTTACTTCCTTAAATGCTGGTAGTTCTTCATTTCAAAACGATCTCAATAATATTGTTGAGCATTTCAACAGTATATTTGTTGACTCTGCTCATGAAACATGGGGAATAAAATTAAATGTCAGAATATTGTAAAAACAGGGGAATTTCAGCCCTGGTTTGAGAGTGACTGTCATAAAAAGGTTAGATTTTCATAAAGCTAAAAAAGCTTAAAGTAAAGAAATGCTGAAAAGAATATAAAGCTGCAATAAATAAAGCTTACACAGGTTACACATTTAAGGTTGAGAACAATTTGCGTAATGCTGCGAATACTGAGCCAAAAGAGTTCTGGAAATTTTAAATAATTTGAAAAATTGTACAAAAAAGAAAAAGGATCTTAACCTAGATGAACTGTATGAATATTTTAAGAATCTAAATGTAGATATATGTATATATGATAGTGATGATGATACTGAACATTTTGTGTTACCTGACTGTGATGATGAACTTATAAATGAAATATTAAATGCTGAAATAAGTGAAAGTGAAATATTGACTGCTGTCAAAAACTTAAAAAACAGTAAGTTACCGGGTTATGATAATGTTATTAATGATTACATTAAAACTACTTATAACCTGCTTATGCCTCTTTTTTAAAGAACTGTTTAACGTGATACTGTATTTGGGGTGGTACCAGAAGATTGGACTATAGGGATTTTATTACCTATATATATATAGCGTGGCATTCCCCAAACACGGGGCACGGTGGTAACGTTTCCGTCCGAGACCAGATCAGAATACATACATCCAACGCCCCCTTACCAGATGTTTTACCCCTAGGCTTCAATAGCATGAAACATCTCAAATGCCTAAAATAGGCAAATTTGATTGGTCAGTCCAGATTTGAGAAAAAAATTGAAATTTGTTGTGCTGACCTTTCCCATTTTATTGCAAAATTATTATTTTAAATTAACAATTTTGCAAATTATAACTTTATGTTAAAATGACATTGTCTAAACGTCATAAATATAGGTTTTTGTTCAAAATGCAAGTTTTTCCACTTTCTCGTTAGTACATGTATAATGTGAGATTGTATTCTTTTCCTATGATGATTTTTTCGTAAAATTTGAAAATGATACCTAAATCTATATTTTTGTAAGAATCATTAAAATCATTTCAATAAATATTTCGTAAAATATGCTTACTTGATTCATAAAAAATTAACGGCATTAGTGTAAATATGATAAAGTGAACTGAACTATCATTTCATTTTTGTAAGTTTTCTGCATGTTTGAATTAAGTCTGACTAATGACCGCCTACGATAGATCAGTGTCTACATGCAACAATGACAACCGTCTTCTTGGCACCATTTTATCAGAGTTAAATCGATCTGACCTTCCAACATATCTTAACATCTATATTGTACTATCCACTGAGCTACAAAACAACCAGGCAGACGACAGAGGAAACTAATTTCCGCTAATCATCTCAGACATTGATCAACAGTTTTATTATGGCGTCCAGACAGTTACTAATCAGATTTGTCTGAGAAAACACATTTCCATTAATGACATTATGCATGGACTGACCGCGGTCAACCTCTAGCTATTATTCTTTTTTCTCCTAGCAGACGACAGAATGTCCGTAGTAGCCTTTCTAAGAATTCATAACAAATTATTTCTCGGAGGTGCCATTGGGTTTTTTTTTTTTAAATTTTTTATATTCTTAATTATTATTATTTTTGTTTTTGAGAAAGTCAAATATTGTTTTCCTGTTTAAGGAAAACGATATTGTTTCTATATTTAATCCTCCAGAAATAAACCTACAACACCAACACAAATATTATTGCGACACCATAACTATAGAAAATAATCTTTATTGTTTATAATTATTTAATATCATCAACAAAGGCAGAAAATTCATTTCTCATAATTATTTTGTTCTGATCATCATCCTAATTAAAGGAAATTCCCAAGACTTTTTTCCTTTATTTTTTCGTTTCGTAAAAATTGAAAGTGATGTTTCATCCGGTTTGTCAGTATGTTTACCAAACAACACGCACCAAACAAGCATTTTGACCTCGTGACAAAATAATATAAAGCATGAAAAAGTACATTCAAAACACTAATTATTTCAGCGGCGCATTCATTTAGAGGAAGTATCTAACGATGTGTACAACTCTGTAATTTTAATTGCAATCCAGACTATTGAAACAGTTCTATATATGTACAAAAGAGGAGACATAAGGCCTATAATGAAAGGTTTTTTTTTCACAATGCACTTTAAAATGAAAATTAATCACTTTCGCTGACAACAGAAAAAGATATTTCTTGTTTTCCACGGAACAAGTTGTGCCTTGAACTTAAATCAATGAGGATATTGAAACAAAATTGTTTAAGTTAACGTTTGTTGCCAGTACTACGTCAAATTCAACTCTTGTTTCGTTGACTTTATAAAGACTGTTTGTATAGTTCCTTGTTGTTATAACAGATGGTAGGATATGAAGCTATTTTTTCAAATTTCACGTGCATTTTCACATCGGAAATTTTGATAAACAACATATTGGTTAAATTGTCTCGCGTTATTGCCTGACATATCTATTCGGAACATATTCACGGCATACTCCATTGAATCGATTCGCTAAACTGTATCTTGTGAATCACAATTTTCTCAAATCTTAATCGTTAAATTAAAATTTTTAATCAGCTCAACAAGAATTTTTAATAGAATCTATGTATTTACTTTTTTAGATATATTTGATATTTACAGCAGTAAAGTAATTAATATTGATATCTTTGTAAGAATATGGCTCTAGATCCACAGCACTAAAACTGTTGTGTGATAAGTCTGAAAATACCATGACAACAACTTTTTCACATTTTATTACTAGTAATTTTTGTCATGACCGATAAAATATTTTCCAATTGTGAACCAGACATCTTCAAAGTATGTATGAATTATCGTTTAGTGATTTCATTTACTCTTAAAAAAGAAATGCAAAGCTATATTTCAATTTTTAAACATTTTTAAAAATTAAAATTGTAAAATAAAACAGCATTCCAATGTACTGCCGTGAAAATTGTCCAAAGTTTTGCCCGATATATTCATGATCTACTCGTTGGTCAAGCTATAGTACCAGGTTCGAAAAACGAGTCTGTCATAACGTAGGCAATCTACCTTGAAAAATTGCTTGCTACCATTTGGTCGACTACAGACTTATCTCCAAAAAGCAGAACCGAGAATATTAGCAAAAGCACAATTTCTTGTCTATGACGGAGATTTCAGAAGACTGGCTTTAATAATGACCGTTCCGAGAGTTGCAGATTACGCATAGCTACACCGTGAAATGACAAGATCTAGAGTCTACCGAATCGATCAGTTAGCTTAACAGTCACTGCGGTCGGAAAGCCGGACAGGAAGATAACCAGTTTCTAAAAAGTCCGGAACCGGATTCTTCAACACGTAGAAGACAATATTTTGGGCCGGTAATGACGCTGTCACACAGACGGAAAAGGATCCTTTGATTGAATAGATTGCGAAGGCTGGACATTTCAGGGCAAGCGGCGAAGGATATGGTTCAGCGTCGAGTGCTAGTTTCTGCTTCAGAAGAGTGTTGAAAAATGTGTGTATACAGTCCTAGGAATGAACGTTTCTCAATTCTTGAGGCACTAGTCCTTTAAAAGGGGCGTCCCTAGATGTTATAAAAATGTACATCTTACAAAAGATTAAACACAAAGACAAACATATGACCAGAATTCCTGATTTGGTACAGACACATGAGACATATGATTGGATTAAACTAGTTTATTGTGTCCCCAACCCTCGAGCTCCCCCTAACAAGTGCTCAAAGGAAAAAAAATCAATGTAAACAAATTAGATAACTGACAAAGTATACAAATCAAACAGAAATTCACCCAATCCGACTAGACAGTACCTTAAATACAGTTAATATACTGAACAAAATTAAATGCAAAACGACGATACCTCCCTTAGGAATGCTTGCAGTTACTAAAAGCAAGCTTAGAGTGATAAGACGTCAAGCCTCTCAATGCAAGATGTCTTCAAACATAGTATGCCCTACGATTTAATACTGTGTGGTCGATTAACGTGGAGAAATACAAGATGAATGAAATGTCAAATTTATTAATTTTGTGTAAAGAAGCGATAAGCTTTTTTATTTATATCTGTACAAAAAAATAATTTTAATATCTTGACTGCAACGTCGAATTTGTACTCTTTAAGGATAGGTTAGTTCAACGGATAGTGAGAATTAATGGATAACTTTTCATTTTATATGCTTTATATGTAATGTATGATGTGATATCCCATGTCGCATCAAAATTATACTTTTCAGCAATATGTTCATAACAAATCTCTGTAACGGTTATAAAATTTTCTTAAAGTATTGAGAAACTTGTGATATTTGTTCCCCTGCTTCCAGTAAGATGTACAATGTAGGTTTCGATCATTTCAGTCAAAATCCTTGGTGAAAACACGGGAACACCGAACAAGTTGTAAAATTTCAACCCCATACGAAGGAGCCAATAGCATGTACTCATCAAGAAACGGAAAGTTAACAACAGGGAAAGAAAAGGCATCCTTTTTATCGTAATTTCGTAAATTTTAGTGTATTAACAACAATGTTCAATTCTTAAATTCTTGTCTAAAAGGGATTGCGATCATTACTGATATTAGATTTATTTAAGGAGGTTCTGGTGTCTTGGATCGCAAACTTGTGGTATTGACTTTTTCTATTATTGCGTATATTATATCTCGGAACAACATACAGTCAGGAAATTAAAACTGAATAATCATATTGAAGTACCTCGTCTAATGACATATTCGTTTTTTATGCATTCACAGAGGATACAGAACTTTTAAACATTTTAGAAATTCAACGTTTCCAGGGGAGTTAACTCCAATGATTATAGATGATTGCACTACAGAATTATAGATTTATTGATGTAGACATCCCATATTAATGTGACAATATTCCTGCTTCCCCTGCCAACGGGGATTATGTGTCGCAAATGATTCCTTACTTTCGTGCCTGTTCCAAATATCAGGATTTTCTGAAGACAGCATTGCTGTTGTCACATAAATTACTACAACAAGGATACATCCGATCTAGATTTAAATGGTCTCTCCTTAAATTCTATGGTAGCCATCATGAATTGGTTGATCCATATGGTATCAAGGTATCTCAACTAGTGATGGAACTGTTACCGGTAATGAAAAAATTAGTTGACCTTTTCTCGGATTGACGTTTTAAAGAATCCCACGACTGGTGTTGCGCTTAAGACAGGTGAAGCTTACCCTTCAAGAGCACCTGTTAACAATCCTACTTTGTAAAGAAGTTCGTGGATTCAAAGCCTTTGTTTCT
>JAULBM010225276.1:0-17099 GCA_032357055.1 Geukensia granosissima
ACCCCGCCAAGTATATCTTCTTGCATCTGGATTTTTCTCTCTCCAGATATCAATCAGATCTAAAGATTGTTTTAGTTCAAATATTCTGTCATGAGACTTCAAATTATTTTTTGATAAGTAATTGAGTGTGTCAAGCTCATAATTTTGAACAACATTCCAATCTCCCACCATAATGACGGAAGAGTTTTGAATCTCCAAAATTAATGTACTAATTTTTTCAAAAAATTCGGGGGAATCATTATTTGGGCCATATAAGGCAACTAAGGTGATTCGATACTCCTGAATGGTAATGTCTAAAATTAAAAAGTTTCCATGTTCATCATTAATTTCCTTATGTATAGTAAACTTAAATGTGTTATTCAATAGAATTGCTACACCCCTTGAATGGCTGGTGTAAGAGCTAAAATATGCTTTATAACCCCACTCATGTTGCCATTTACTTTCTTTTGACTTTTCACAGTGTGTATCTGTTAAAATTGTTATATCATACTTTTTCCTATATCGATCAAAAACATCTCTACGTTTTACTTCCTCTGACAGACCCCTGCAATTAACGGAACCTATACAGAGAACTGTCATTTATTGTATACAATATACTATTGTTCATAATATTCAGTCGACCAACCAGTACATATTTTCTATTTCTTATTAATATATGTAAGACAGTGAAAAGTATTGTGAAATTATAAACATAATATGACTCCTTGAAAGACTTCTGTAAGATTTTTAAAATTGTGATAGTGAAAAACATAAACACCAGCACTATATAATTCCCCCAATATATATTATACCCACCCCATGCAAAAACAAGCTTCTTCCCTGCCATGGAAAAAATTTGAAAAGTCACATTTTTGTCCTATTATAGTATGAAATGAACTATATCCTGTCATTTCTTAGTGCAAATTTATTGGTTAACCGTTTACATTTATTTTTATACGCCACCTCTTCTCTTCAACACAGTTAACGGATTAATACATTTTTTTTTTTTTGAAGGACATACACTTTCATTTAATAATTTTATATTTTGGAAAGTAAAGTATGGATGCTGACCATATGAAGTGGTTGTCCCCCTTTAAATGAGAAAGCCTTTTGAGTCCACATGTACCTCTTCATTCTAAACCCAAGCACCAATCACCTGGGCATAATTAATAACCTTAGTCACGATACAAGACAACCACTTATGTTAAATAAATAGCAACTGGAATTGCATTCTAAGTCAGACACTCTTCACATTAATATTGCAGTTATCACTGTCTAAAGACAGTGAGAGCATGTACATGTAATATAAGTCAGTGTATTTACTCAAACACAAATTTTGTAGTGTAGAAATTGTATGGTCTCCTTAAAACTATTAAAACGCCTGTCTAGAATATTTGTATTACCTGGGTATATATGTACATAATGTTTCCTGGATCTGTTGTGAAATATTAAGATGATACTTAAAAATAAACGGTTACACACATGTACACATGTCGGGCGTAGATCCGCCATATTTGTTAACTGGGAAAATGTGTTTCTATATTTAGTTTTTTAGAGTTCCGAAAGGTACAGTAATTTTAGATTAGCTCCGCCCACTTCATCAAATTCCACAAATCATTTTATTTTGGCAATACACATTTCTATGCACCGCCCCCCTAATCAGCTGTGTTGTGAGAATCGGTGGAAGTGTAAAAATAATAATATTTATCTCAGGTTATTAATGAAATTGCAACAATTTAAACAACAAACAAAAAATAAGGCATATAAATCAATATAAACTAAATTTATGTGAAAAAAAAGAAATATTACATATTCAGTTCACAAAAAGTTAGCGATCCAGGTTCCGATGGTTTCGATTGTCACTTTCTGACTAACTTCAGAAACGGCGGCTCCTTCAAGTATACTAGTTTGCACCCTCTTTTCTCCTCAGTCGACAGAGCGGCGCGTTCTTTCAGTAGATTGCCTCTTAAAGTGGCCAGTGAAGGGGGCAAGTCTGGAACGACACTGTAACCCGATCCCTTTTGTAGTTTCGTAGCGGCTTTGAGGATGTCATCCCTATCTATAAGACGGGAGAATCTCAGGATAACGTTCCTTTTTCCCTCAATACCGGACGGAAGCCTATGTACAGCAGTAAACAACATCTGTTTTGCACGTACTTCATCAATGTCCAGTACCTTAATCAGGAAATCCCGTACACGGGCCTCAGTTACGTTAGGCCACTCTCTCTCAACTCCGGCTAGCCCTCGGATAATAACGTTCCACTTTCGTCCCCATAGTTCTAATTTCAAACGTTCCGTCTGCTCCTTTTCAATCTTATCCTCTAAGTTAGGCACATACTTATTGTGGAACTCCTGCACCTCCCCATTCAAAAACTCAATATGGTTTTCTATAACGTCTATTTTCTTTTCCGTAGCCACCTGTTTTTCCTTCATAATTGCAATTTCAGAGTCTATATGTCCATGTAATCTCTCGAAGCATTTGGCTATGTCTCCAAAATCGGTACAAGTGTATGCAGGTGGTCTATCAGACATCTTGTCAAACAGAATAATGGCGACGCGGGAAATGAGTATAATGTTCAATTTTCAAACAATGAGTAATGTAGGAATTTAAATGAAAGTCACCTCAAATACAGTGTTTATCTCTCTAATATTGATCTAGGCACACTTCCCGGACCCTGGTTTCAGAATTCAATGGCTGGATATAGTAAATAAATACGTTTTTCAGGACCTAGCAAAAACCTGTCTACCTCAACATGGCAGTCAACCGGAACTCTACTTTATCATGTTTATTTCAATAAAATACTCGATTCGCCCTTCGGGCGCAGATTATATTTTTCGTTATATAGTAAGTAAAAGATACATTTTGTCTTAAATTATATATTTCACATCCAACCGATAAAGCCTCAAATACCATTGTATTTGTTTGTACGAAACACTACCTCGGTTGCTTGATAAAACAGATTGGAATCAATATAAACACCTACTACACTTTCTAAAGAAGAGATCCTCGTTTACCACAGGTCGGTTCTGTCTTCATTTGGTATTTACACCAAAGAAGGCGAGTCGGATCTGGCTTTTTTTCTGAATACCAAAACTACACAAATGCCCATATAAAGAAAGATATATATCGGATTCATCCAGATACTCCACAAATCCTATTTCTAAATTACTTACAACTATACAGTCGATAGTCAAGGCCTTCAAAAGTACTGTGGTAAAGCGTACTCCATAAGCGGTGTTAATCAACTGTGGATATTAAAAGAATCGAAAGATCTGCTTCAATACCTGAAATCCGATTCTTTATAATTGCGTACAAGAATTTTCACTTTTGACTTTTCATCCCATTATACCACGATTCCACATTCAAAACTTAAAGATTGTCTTAAGAAATTGACACATCAGTGTTTTGTTAAACAAAATGGATATCCAAGATTTAAATACTTGGTTTTAGGTAAAAAGACGTCACTAATGTGTGCTAATAAATACAGTAAAGGCGTTATTCTGAAAATGCTGGACTTTCTTATTGACAACATTTTTGTAGTAATTGCTGGGCGTCTTTTTCAACAGACTGTTGGCATTCTAGTGGGCACAAATGTGCGTCTCTAATAGCCGACTTGTTTTTGTACTCGTATGAAGCAGAACTCATTCAAAGACTAGTGCTAAATATCGAATTGATATTAGAAATGTATGTTCTTTTTGTTAGAGGTTTGAGATATCTGTGTGTAACACGTGTACTTTAATAATAATATAAATACTTTAATGCTTTTAAATTCTATAATCATGGTTGTTTTAACAAGATTTCAGGTTTACAAATATCAAGGATTCAAGTTAATTATTAGATCTGTTTCTTTAAATTTTAGTGGACAGACTGATTTTTGCTGTGCTGATTACGAGGAAATTGATGCAGAATGTGTTCGTATGTACAAAATTTATAGCAAAACTGTTTTAAAACAGATTCCTTGTTTTCTTGTTTCCTAACAAAGTGACTGTGTGACACTCATTCCAATCAATTTTTGAAGGATGACGATATTTAGGCCCATTTCGCTAAAAGTTTATAATCTCCCGGTCTTTAGCAATGTTAAGGTCTCCAGTAATAATATGGCCTTTCTTAATTTGATATGCCACAGTCTCATGAAGAAAGATTATTATCTTCAATATTAACATCTAATGAAACTAATGTATAATAAAAAGTCATATTTCTACTAGATCTTTTATACCTATACGATATAATGGGGGTTCGATTTTATCATAATATAAATATGGTGTAAGATTTTGAACAGTTGTGTCATTAAATATACTAGATAAATTTATCAAATCTATGCTTCGATAAAGTATAAAATATGTTGGGATGTTTTGAGTACTCAACCCTCCCCTAAACTGGGAAAGACATGGGACAAAAGACATAAATAGTATCACGGAGTGAATTACCTAAACAATTTTTGTAGCATGCAGTGCTGGATTTACGTCAGACAATGGTGGTCCATGTCGACCATGTCCTGATTATACATATGGTCCTAAATGTGCAGAGGAATGTAGTTGTAGTTCATCCCAGCGGTGAGTTTCACAATACCATTTACAGCCACAATTTGTCGACTTGCAAACACCTTTTTAGAAACATGTTTAAAGGAAAATGCACCAACAAAGAACGTTAATATGGCTGATGTTACTTATCTGCGTTAACGTTGATAATTTAGGTAAAGCAAATAGATATACATATCCACAGTATACATATAAACAGCAACAATGTAATAAGAATTTCACGAAGTTTAACTGATCTTCCTATTTTTGACCCTAGCGTGTTAGATGAATGTAAAACTAGAAGAGCGCTTTACAGTAACATTTCCCCTTAGAATACTTATATAAACGAATGTAAGTTGTGGATCGTATCTTACCGGAAAAGGACAAGGATCGTTAAGCCGTGTTTTGGCCTAAAAATCTGGTTGAAATTGAAAAGTATCTAACATCTATGAGTCTTTTTTTTAATAATAAGATCTATATCTATAATATATATCGTCTGTATTGAAAAGGCCTATTAAAAGAAAATCCAAGAGTTTCTATTTTATTTAATTTGTTGAACAACGGTCATATCGCGCCTAGAAATTGCTTTTATTGTGAAAATACTCAGAAATTACTTGCTTTGACACAAACTTTGATGCAATTTTGTCGATTTTGATCTGGATTGCACTAAAACATCACAATAAAGCTTTGCACAATTAAAATTCTATCAAATAGAAATGTTAAGTTCAAATATATTTGTGATGTGTTTGTGTGGACATACCTATTTTTAACAAAACACCTCCAAAAAGTTGGTATTTTGCAGAAAATGTTTACATTCTTGTTCAAATACTAAAAGTTGCCCTATTTTTGTCAAAATTTTAAATATGAGTTAAAGTTATGAGTTATTCAAAGACGGCTATTCAACAGCATTTTCATATCAACTTATCATTGCACGTGTCATAAAATCTAAAAATATGGGCCTTAACGTACCTACACTTTTCCCCATATTATTTCTTTTAAATACAGTTTTATGGAGGTTTTAGTATGTTTTTGTACCAGTCTTATTCATTTGTTTTATTGTTTTCCTTGTTATTTTTAATGCTTTAGGTGGTAGAATTGTACACTTACGAAATCCTACACTTTCCAAACAAACCGCTTTGAATAATGTTTTGATTAAAATTCAGTCACATAACATATTGTGAGACCCTACTCATATGCTTTAGGCTGTGTTTTCTTTGTTTGTCTTTCGTTTCATTTTGTTGGCCATGGTCTTGTCTGTCTTCCGACCTACGATTTCTGTCTGCCCCTTTGGTATCTTCGAATTCCTTTTATTTGTGTTTTAATGTAAGATAAATCGATTCTGTCAAGTCCACCTGTCACCTAGGAAAACAGTTACGTCAGCCAGGTCAAGGAAACAAGCTTGGAGAACAATTTACAATTGCAAGAAATATATACCTTGTATTTAGGTGCCGCTAGAATGTTACTACACATTAAAATATCTTTACAGTAAAAGAATCAGAGTAATTTAGCTTGCTTTAAGAATTTGTTTTAACAGTCCTTACCGTCAATTATTAGTTATAAGTCTTAGTATGAAGTAAACATTTCTGTGTTCTGATATCCTTTATTTAAGTTCAGTGGGATAGCTGCGGACGCAAAACCAATGGATTAACCAATTTATGTCTTACTTCGAGAGAAATGGATCTGTAGGAATTCAGCTTCATATTAATAAAGGAGTGAATCAGCGAGTAGTGGCACATATTTGGTTTACATAGGAATAGGTGTACTTTTAATAAATTCAGTGAAAATTATAGCAAATTTAACTTCTATTCCCAGAACCAAACATTTTCATTTAAAACATTTGTACCTGTAAACACGACTGATCAAGAAATCTTCAACTGATGCCTCGCACTGAACAAGGATCATACAATGACTAATCACTGACACAGCTAATGTTCGGCTAAGACATTTGGTGAATCCATGATTGTTTTTGTTAACGTACTGTTGCGTAATTGTTTCCCGTCTTTGTTTTCTATACATTTTGAAAATTGGACAACACACTGCAGTTTGCATTTTCAAATTTGTAATAAAAGTTATTCGTTTCACAACTCGAAACTCAATTAATCACGAAAAACAGGGGTAACAAACACAAATTTTAAAGTTTCTTTATTTTCGGTGTTGAGCTTTGTGTTTTATACAAAGAGGAAGCGAAAGAAAACCGAAGGAGCAGACAAAGGGGGGAAGTCGATACACACGCTCACGGTTAACTTGAGAACACAAACAAGACGGAACATGACATTAGCACATTCATAAACACTAAAATACAAATTATGATCAATGCGGATCCAACCAAAAAAAACAAACCTTTTAAATTTTAAACACAAATTTGTTTTATCTTAAACAAATTATCTTGAAATAACAATGCTATATATGTTCTGATAATAACTCTCTCTAGTTTTCCTTTGACTTACTTTGATGTTGAGATTTTGATTGTTTTCATGCTCTTTCGTTAAAACTTAACTTGCCTAATTAACGACAATGTACGATACATCATGTGATAAATGACATAGATATGAAATCATTAAAACGTGACAGTTGAAATTTCTGTGTGTAGTTCATTGACATGAAATATTTTCCAGTTCTTGCAGGCCTTTTTAAAAAAAATAAAATACAGTAAAATAGATAGTCACGATTTACCCTTTATGATTCAAAATGTCCGCTGAAATTTTCAGGTGCCGCAAGGCCGGAAGAACGAAAAAATATAACGTCCGTAAACCAAAAAGGTAATAATGACTCAAAAGGTCAACAAGTTTTGAATGAGTTTAGATTCAAAACAAATAGCATTAGAGTAATCAAGAATAGTAGTTAGCAACAGTTATAATAATTGCTGTTTTGTTTATATTGAAACTCACTGTAAGGACATCAATAACGATACTTATCTTCTACATTAGCAGTATTAGTTGTCATTTTTACGTCTACATACGTGTAATCTTCATGTGGAAAAATTCCCTATAAGATGCACTTATTAGTATTTATTGCCCGACAACAGTGCTTTACATAACAAAAATAACAGTCAGTGACAGGACACTATGGGGATAATTGCAGGTAAAATTTCCATAAATGTTTTGGTAATTTGGCAAAAATTCGATAGACGGCATTTTATTATTTGAATGCTTGTCTTCCAATTTTTCGGTCCTAATGCTACTGATGAGAGGTTACTCCTTGAAATATACATATAGCATACCTAGATTTTCCATAGTTTTTGACATTGATAATTTTGTATTATTAAAAAGTGGTCAGTAAAATGAAAAATGAAATGGGACAATACCTCTTGTAAACACAAAAGACACTTCACACATTTACGTTTATTTTGACAATAAATTGTTCGATTGTTTAAGTCCCTGTTCATAAGGAATTTGACTTTTATTTACAAAATTCAGTTATGACTGTAACTTTGAAAAGGGAAAATACTCATGAATCAATTTATGATTTCTATTACTGCACATAGGACTTATGACTCTGGTGATTTTCAAACTTCCTGAAAAAACATTAAGACTATGAACTTATTCTCCTTGATAAAGAAAACTTATAACTTATTATATTCTGATACATGACCAGTAAAATAACTTGTATGTTTCGTAGTACCTAAATTTTCCCTTCTTATATCAATCCGATCACGACTTCGTATTTCTTTTCATTCCCATTCAATAATGTGCAAGGTCTTAAATGCAGTCAATAACATTTTTGTTCAGATTTATGATCAACATATGTGCTTTTAAGCTAATTTACATACGACGTGACGTTATAGAAAATAGCGTCTTTCTTGCCATTTAACTATACCGGAAATAATTACATTGTTGTAGTAATGAAATATTTAGAAATCCTGATGCCAAAAGTTCTGTTTTCCCTTCCTGTCCATGTTCGGATATAAATCAATAGCCCTGGATAATTAAAGGTTGTTCTCTAAACAAATAAATTTTAGAAACAGGTGGTACATAGTAGCAATGTAAAAATATGCGAGTTTTCAAGAAGATAAAACGGATCCCATTTGTATCTGAACTAATACACAGAAACAAACGAATTTACCGAACGTTCTGATAAAACGGATCCCATCAAATGACCAGAAAATTGGATATCTGAGTAGTTAAATGTACATGAAATATCTTACTTTTCCTTAAAAAAGTTACATAATAATGTACCAGCACTTTATTAAATAGTGTTTATTTAAAAAAATCCCACGCGCGTGGAACAAAGCTTATTTTGACTTCGATTCCGGTAAATACTTAAATTTTCCGTAAAATGGCAAATCTTTTCGGGTTGAGACAACCTGAAAACATGGAAAAGACGGGTTTTCATCTGAAGTGAAACCTTTTTATAAAAGGTAATGGAACTTTATCCTATATTTGATATGTACATGTTAAAAGATACAAGTACTCAGTACATGTAAGTATCTGTCAGTTTGGATACTTTAGTGACGTTATGACGTTATAGTTATATGCATTAATATTCATGAGTAAATCAGGTGACATCATCTCATGAATAAAATGATCGAAATTTCCCCGTATTAATTGAACATTTGGTAACATTTGATATTTCACAGAATGTCTATGAAATTAATTAGGTTGAATACCAATTATGACTATTTCCTATTTTTGTGGACAAATATGAAACATGTCATTGCTATGAGTTAATCAAATCGAACCGGAAAATAAGTGGAACCAATGTTATTATAACTTTAGGAAATATTTAATTTTTTCAATTAATTTTTTTATATATGTAGAATCAAAACTGCAAAATATTGTGCTTTTAAATATAAAGCAAATGTGACGTGAACTTGAAGCCTGATCATCTTTAATCGCCTAAAGTTATTGCATAAATTTAAGATGGAGGAACCGGAATATGTAAACTTGAAGATAGATGATACGGCTGAATGTAAAATCAATAGCAAATATAAGGTTAAACAAAAAGACGATATTTGGATCAAAGATAAATCTATCGACAAAGTCGAAGGAAAACCTCCATTCAAGAAAAAAGATGGGATTATGATAAAAAGTAAGTTTAGACAAAATAGTAACAATGAACTTACGTTTAAACAACAAGAAGAGGATGCAAGGGTAACAATAAAGTCTAGTCATGATAAACCAATAAACAAAAACGGACTTGTGGTTAAGGTAAAAGATGAATCTATGTTAAAGATGAAAGACGAAAAAATCAACAGAACAAGAGGCTTCACCAAGCCAAAGTATGACTCCAAATTTATAAGCATTGACCCTTTGGATAAAATAGCTGACATTGCTTCGATTCAGTATGAGTTGAACTTTGAAATCAATAACGAATTTACAGACAGAAACAGAGACAATTCTAGGATGAGTGAAGAAATTAAGTTAAAAATCGACGATCGACCAATGCATGTTAACAGAGAAATAGCTGGAATAACAGATGAATTAAGGATCAATAACTACATTGATCCTTGTTTAAAAGAAATAAAGATTAGTGAAGATCGTTTGTATAGGAATAGCTTAAGAGAAAGTCATGCGGAGAAATACGAGTTAAGGGATAACCTATACGCCAACGATATATACGAAGAAATTACCTCCAGTCATGTTGGCACGCTTCCAGTAGAAAGCTCAAATAAGCCAGAAACTAAAAAACCATCTGTCATTCCAATGGTGTTATTAGTTGTTGCTATCGTTTCTGTTATCACAGCGCTAGCCATATGTGCCAATTACTATCTCATTGGAAGGAAAATAGGTAAGATGTGTTTAAGGTCCGACAACAAGTTTTTCTTCCTCTCCCTGTTTTCCGGGATGGAACTGAATTTTTCCCGTTTGTCTATTTCGGTAGCAGTTTAACAGATTGAAGACTGTTAAAATGATCGATGTCTTGTGGTAGATGATTTTTATTTAGAGTCCAAAATTAACAAGTTCCTTGCGTGCGTCATGTCAATTTTTTTCGGTCCCTGATATGAATAAGCATTACATTTCCTTCTTATTGTTTGCGTTATTGCCATAATTCTGTTATTTGATTCTTGTCCTAACGTAACTAGCTATGCAGCCGACGGATGTAAACACAATAAAAAATGAATCGAAATATTATAGAAAAAATCCATGTCTTGATTACGGCATTTTATACCACTTTGTTATTTACATAAATTAAACTTTTGATTTTCAAATTTTCTATTTTTTATTTTATTTCTCGTTGTCTCTAATTTTCTTGTACACCGTAACCAACTGTGTCTTTGCCAGCCTTAATGAAACTGAAATTGTGTAGTAAATAGTTAAAACATGGCCTTTTCCACATCATCCCAATTATCATCCCTCGACCCATATAATCCCTCGACTACCGTTTCGGGGTGATAACTGGAGCAATAGGGGAGACAGGTCACCTGTTAACAGCAATTTCTTTTGTAGAGTTGAACGCATTTGTCTCTTTCTACTAACAACGAATGTAGAAGCAACAGTAATCACGAAACTTAGGACAACAGGCTTTGTAATTCGCGTAGCGTATGAACATAAAGAAGGCTAATTCGTGTCTTACACGAGTATTCATATCAGCAAACCCATCATAGTAATTTGAAAATATTGAAGCGCTTATTCTTTGAAATTTAAGCACACGTTTTGATATCGAAGACCTTTTTACGAAATTGTCGCCGATCATTGTATCAATCTATAGTTGTTCCGACTGTGTCACAAAGGTAACAATATAACGGGATGTCTATAAACCCGGCAGTGAATGCATAGCGCTAAAGAAAAGGATGTATTCTCATATCAAGGATTCTCTTAATATATATGAAATCGAGAAAATACAATTTAGGAAACAAAAATACAGGACAATAATTAACTGATTATACAAGGTGACCATCATTTTGTAATTGTGTTTTCTCAATGATAATTTTATATTTTGTCACTTTACAAGTCTTTTTAGTGAAATTTCTGGAAATTTTTGAAGTAGATTTTTTTTATTTTGAATATTGGGTTTATTCTGTTCCTTAAAAAAATCTGCAATCGTTTTACACTACTATCCGTGTTGTATTCACTTTTATGAAAATTAATTCAATCGTGACTATGCCTCAGTTTTTTTCAATAATCTCTATTCAAAAGTTAATTAAAAGGCACGATATAAATTTATAAATAGAGAATTTCTATAAATTCGTTTTACGCTTAACCAATATTAATAAAAAAAACGACTGCATAATCATATGAGAACGAAAGAGCTATTAATTTCGTTCAGCTTGGAATTACTCACATACTACAATGAATACATGTAATTTTTAAGCTTTTATTGAATATCTCGCATTGGTATTTACATTGGACGTATGATTGAAGGTAACATGATGTCGCTTTTCACGATATTTAGTACATCCAGTTCAACGTATAACAAAGAATCTGTTCGGAATTGAAAAAAAAAAAAAACGCTGTCTAAAAACAAACCTTGCGACGTGAATACAGCTTTACATCACCCATTACAACATTTTAATGTTGTTTTTTATCTGTATCAATAATCGCACAGAGCACACACTTACCAATGCTGAAGTTATATAGAAAAAAATGGGTATGCTATATGAGGTTTTAAGGAGTGACCTCTCATCATTGGCATTTGAACCGTAACACACACATATATATAGGAAGTCAAGATCCAAACATAGCAAAACAAACACTCAAATCTAAACAAATCTAAATGGGAAGCCAAATTCGACGAATTAGCAACTTTTCGTAGCCTTTACATGTACATTTAATAAACATTAACAAATATTTCTGCGCATGTCCTACAGAAAATTACTTCTTGACATTATTTATATTGGATTTTAATTTTCCTCACAGAAAATAGCGATTGGATAAACAAATTGCAAATAAAGCATATTGCAGACCTCGTCGAGGAGATGGAGAAAACTATTGAAAAACTTAAGGACGCTTCTAAAGAAGGTAAAACGCATATATATTAAAACATCATTTATCATTAACACTTTATTACATCATCAATATTATGTGAATTGTTTGTTGACGTCATCCATGCAGCATTCTTTAACATTATTATGAACTTTATAATGAATAACTTAGGTTACAAATAGTTCATAAACATTTTTCAACAAAACACCCAAGACAAAAGCAATCTTTTATTTAGGAATTTTGGAATACTTCCAGAGGTTTGGTCAGAAATGGTAGTATGAAAACAGAAGAAACCAAAGACAAACAAAGCACGAAAGGCAACACGAACATTGAGCAATGTCATGTGCTCTGAATTTATTATTTTAATTTTTGATTGAGGTTTAACGCATTTGTCAACAATTATTCAGTCATTTGACGGTGGTCAGATTTACTGGTGGAGATAGTCGTTGTACCCGGAGAAAATCACCAACCTCAGGTAGAAAACTGACAAACCTATTCACGTTCGATGTGAATAAAACACAATCTTTTTGAGTGGTACTAAGTTAGGCACAATCTTACAACAGCTACAATGATCTGTACAGGAACTATCAATCGACAACCCAGCCCCCCTTTTGGACTGAAGCACATCCGCTGTATAACTTGGTAACAAATTTTGTCACGATGGTGGTGGTTGTCAGATGTAGACAGCATCGTATGGATAACAAAAAAAAAAGATAAACACATCAAACAAGCAATTCTTTATACCTACAGTTTTCACATATGTCATACAGGACAATATCTAGTTACTTGTAACTTGAAAATAATGCTGATCTCTTCCGATCGGCATTAACCAGGAATAGATAAAAAAAAGTCATAATATGTTTTATCATAAAATTTATGACGTTTTTTCTATTCCTAGTTAATGCCGATTACACATTAATTATGTGTGATGTAGCCTGTTCGTCCAGAGAGCTTGAATGTTTTAAGGAATTTCTAGAGTAAATTTAATGTTTTATCATAGTTAACGAGAGTCTACAAGAAGTGGGGAAATTGAGCATTAAAACTCAAAATACACTTTATAAAATTCAATGGAAAATTGAAAACACTACAGGTAATTGTGTAGTTTTGGTTTTTTTTTACGATAAAACACACATAAACAATAATTATATTTACATTTAAGAAGCGATGTTTTCACGTGAATTTTTAGGAATTGAGTCAAAACGTTATCAATACAAACAGTCTTTTTCAATTGTATTCCTCATCAAATTTTAAGTTAAATTATAGACGTTTAAAGCTTTTAAGGGATTTATTATAAATCTGTAATCAAAGCAACATTGAGTTACTCCTCTTTTGATAAGTAATACATGAAATACATAACATGAACATCTAAAGGAAATTTGGAGAGACAGTGAAAAATCTGAAGGTATTCATTCGGCCGTTGGTCCGGACATATTTTACGGACTGTCAAGAGTTTCATATTTTATATTTATATTTTACATATAGAGTAACAGGTAAGAAACATAACTCGTTATTTGTAGTTAAATACGATTAACTGTAAATCAATTCAATTTCTAAATTATTTGTAAATGGAAATCAGTACGTGTTAACAACACTGTAGTGTTTTTGTCTGTTTGAATTTCATTAAAATGTCAGATTCAACCCTTATTCATGGTCAAACGTAAAAAAGAAAAACAAATCAGAAGGAATTATTGGCAAGATGAAAAATTTAAAGTACAGTATATTTTTGTAAGACAAGATTGATATCATTACAGGTTCTCCAGAATAGTGATCTTATATGTGACAGCAGCTTCATCCGCACTGAGTGGAAATACAGACCTTTACAACATAAAATTTGTGTAAAATGACTTTATAAATGAATATACTGCTGGTTGACCTAAGACCTAAGCAAATATGATTCAACGAGAACATCATACACAAACTGTAGAAAATTAAATAAAGAATAATAAAAATGTATTACGATGCTGAATAATACGGGTAGAAATTTCTTTATAATCTAAGAAATAATTCGAGAATAATCCTTTAGAAACATTTGCAGGATTTCCTTGGATTGAAATTGACGAACACGTTTTACATATAATCCAGTCTTATTCTTCTGTTCAAACATAATGCACACAGATTTGAAGAAAAAAACCAGATATTTAACTGTGAGCACATTTGAAATTTTGTTTTTTACAATTTGTATATAAGATATAACATTTAAAGCATAATGATTATATATAACATTTTAACATTTTAGAACAATCTGAAAATAGTGTGAAAAGTATAAGTTTGATTCTTTGATTTTTTTAAAACATCATAAATATTCCCGTTTAAAGAGAAACTAGAAGAGTAAACCAAAAACGGACTGTTCATTTTCTCCCCTGGAAGTTGCTATCCATTTAAGCCTTGTTCTTAACTTTAATGACGGGTGCCACTAGTGGAGGAGGAGTGGCTTACCGTTCCGGAGCACCTGAACTCACCCTGGTTTTTGTAGGGTTCGTGTTATTCCAGCTTTAGTTTTCAGTGTAGTGATGTGTGTTCTATGTTTGTCTTTCGTTTCATTTTATTGGCCATCGTCTTGTCTGTCTTCCGATTTAACGATTTCTGTCTGCCCCTTTGTTATCTTCGAATTCCTTTGATCAATGTTTTTTTTCTTTTATATCAATACTTACCTTATTTGTCGGAATAAGTGAAAATGATTATATCCTTAAAATTTGGGCTATGCGGTTAGTGGCTTTGCGGTACGGGGCTTTGCGGTAGCTGTTAGACTAAATAATCGGTTCTAATTTTAAAACTGAGATTATATCCGTTTCCGAAAACAATACTACATATTAATTCATCCTTTCATATAGGTTTAATGTTTATTTATTTTACATACATTAGTCCAGAAATTTTTGAAGGATGTGTGCGATAATGGTCCATCTAATTATAAAAATTTCTTATGCGTTTTATGCATTTTTTTCCAAATATTAAACATAAACATTTAAAAATATTGCAGGAAAAATAACATCAATAACAGTAAAATAAAACGTAGAAATCTTTAAATCCACTGTCAAGAGGTAAACATGAGGAAAGGGAAGAAATGTATTGCTGGTTATTTATGTAATCACATGCAATGGATGTCAAGAAAATTATAAGGGTCATAAAGAAGATTCCAGGAAAGAAGGGGCAGTCTATATAATAGGAAAATATTCTGAACAGACCCCTTTATGTGGACACTTACGCAATTGACCAACAGACAGAAAACTATTTTATATTTTTGCATGCATCAAAAGAAAGCGAAAGAAGATAAAAATGAACCTTGAAACCGGTAGAAAAATATGTAAAAATTAGAATTATTATTCATTTTTTAATATGACGATGTAATTGCATATATCGGCTGTCTTCGAGATTTTTGACCCCGCTACTGGCTTCATCTATCTGATCACATTAAATGTAAAAAGTTTATCACCGTATTTGACATTACACCTTCCAATGTGTTTTCATTTACAGCTCAGACAGCAACATTCCATATTATTTTATTGTATTATTAAATAAACATAAACGGTCATAGAGATGTTACGATAAAAGGTTAATCCAGAAAAGCGCTTAAAATACAGCTTTTAGTTTTCATATTATTTGTATGAAAGTGTTAAAGATATGATTCGTGTCTTTTGACATATTTTCCATATTATTTTTTCTAAAATATAACATTTTGCATCTGATGATACGGAAACACCAGTTTGGCCTTTAACCTGTTAGCGTCAGTAGGTTATAATATTTATAAATACAATTTTATTTCCATTCGTTTAACTCACAACCGCGGAATTTTTAATGTATATTGACTATTATTCTTGAAAATCCCTAAACGGCAAATGGAAGTCAAAAGAAGAAGTAATTCCAAACAAGTACGAGAATACAGTTTCTTTTAGACATGCATTCTGTTGTACTGTTTAATGTTTATTTAAAAAAAATGAATAAGTTTTTTGAAATAACATTTTGGAATATTCACATGGCTTTTGGATTTAAAGCCTTTTCAAAGTAGATTCAAATATATTGAAAAACAAGTGTAATAAATTGCATAGTTCTATTAGACTCGGAGCAAATAAAAAAAAATAGAGCAAAAGGAACAGACGCTTGGAATCTTTAAACTCTTTACAGAAACGGAGTGGGACTAGGCGCTCCGGAAGGGTATGTCCCCTCTGTTGTGCGCACCATCCTCGTTGAATCTTTTACCTCTAACCCGGGCTATAAAGAACCAATTGATAAAATTAACTTCATGTAACATATAACAATACACAAACCAGTCACAACTATCCCGCAGTCATTTCTTAGCAAATCACGTTTCGCAGTCTGTAATACTGTCATATAGTTTGGACAAGCAGTGGACAGTTCATTTCGCAGATCTTGGTCGAATTCTTTCATTGTTAAGAATTTTTCTACCGAATTAAATATTGTCCGCAATTTAGTTATGGCTACTTCAGGCGGTACATTCCTTCTGTTGAAGACAAACATTTCATGATTGTTTTTTGGGATTCCAAAACAAAGGACAGTTAATCCAATCTTGGTTTATCAGAAGTTGTAATTGACAAAACTTGTTTGCTATACTTTTACTTTGTGTGGACTTATATATTTTGGTGAAACAGAACAAACGCTACGTAGTCGTATGAATACACATCGTTATGATTCAAAGAATACTCAGTATTGGGCTCTTTATAACCATTTCAATCAGCCCGGTCACGACCAATGTTTGAACATGAAGGTTCGTTTCATCGAGAAAATT